>JABASP010001051.1:0-35181 GCA_019776565.1 Sminthurinus signatus | reverse complement strand
TAAAAAATAGTTCAACTAGTTTTAATTAAAATCGGACGACGTGTCGGCCTCGAGTTGGTCATGATCTAAGTGTACTAAAAATTTCATGAATTTTGGCGCAGTTTTGACGGACTTGGGTTGGAAAAACTGAGACCTCAATTTTAAAAAGGAAATTTTAGCCTGCTACCTCACTCTTAATTTACACATCAAACGACATAGATAAAAGATAAAAGATAAAATCTGCCATAAACCATAAAGCAAAAATAAACTGCAATATGAAACATTTATGGCATGGTCACAAATTGATTATAATTATTATTGATACTGGATATTTTTTGCTTATTTTTTCATGTTTCTAAATTCTAAATATTTTATAATAATATTATAGTGTCAAATGCCACATTATGCTCAGCAAGATTTGAAATTAATGGTTTTATTGTACATGTATTATAAATGGCAGATGGCAGATGACATTTGGCATTTTGTATTTGGCATTCGACACACTGTGACCTTTTAAACTCGTTACAATTTACAAATTTACAATCTACAATTATTCTACAATCTAAAGTCTCCGCATGCATAACTTACATTCATTTTCATACTGAATAATCTAAAGTCTAAAGTTACCATTGGGATTGCAAAATCAAAGAAAATGAAGAGGAAAAGACGGAGAGAAAGAAAAATAGAACGAGTCTGCTTGTGACTTGTGACTTGTGATTTGAGACCTGAGAGTTTTTTAGCAATTATCTATGCATTTATGTTCTTACGTTCTTACATTCTTACATTTTACATTTGAAATATGAAGTCAACTTTTCCTTGATAATTACTGATAAAATTAGTACGACGGGGGGTAATAAAACAAACGCTGTGCAATAATCAGTCTCCAGTCTCTATCTTCTTTAGTCTTTAGTCTTAATGAAATGAACAAGAACTCTAAACTCGAGTCTCGAGACTCGAGACTAAATACTTTTTGCGACTCGAGACTTTAGACTTGAAAAATGAGAAATGAGAACAAGTTTAATTTCACATTCAGCATTCAGTGTAGTCTGTAGTCTGTAGTCTGCCCTGACTTTTCTTATCAATGTACATTGTACAATGTTCATTTTTCCTGGGCCCATTATTTATTTTTCAGCAACAGTCATAATTATGATGGTCATAAAAAAATATTATGAGCAGTCAGAATTCAGAATGCAGAGTTCAGAATGATAAATTCCAAATTCTTTCCTTTCTTTTTTTTCAGGCGTGAGAACCAAAATAAAAAAGAAGAACTAACAAGAACAAGAACCAGAACAAGCATCAAAAGGATAAAAAGAAAAGAAAATTCATAGGTAATAAATGGAGCTGTACAAAGTACGTAGTTCAGGTTCAGGTTGAAGGTGTATTAATTAAATCTGGTTTAGTCAAATTCCATTCCACTTTTCATTTCTAATTATTCCGACTTTGTTATTAAATATGCATATTCACCATCCGCCATCCGTCATCCTCTATCCGCCATCCGCCATGCTTCATGTTTCATGCTCCATACTCCATACAAACTCCATACTCCATGCATCATCTCAATTCTCATCCGTCCTGAGAAATTATTATTAAGTTGAACGGATGTGACAGAGACTGCACAGCACAAAAGCAACAGACAACTATATAAACTACAAGTTATGAACTACACTAGATCTAGTATCTAGTATTAATGAACAGACATCAAATAACATAGCATAACATATAACATGACATCAAATGGCAGAAAGGAAGAAAGGAAAGGCCTTGCTAATATATTATAATTTAAAATAATAAAATATGAACTGGATACACTTAATAATTTCAGTCATATTTCATACACCATATTATTATTATTATTTACTTGTATTTATTATCTATTCTCTATTCTCTATACAATGTACAATGTACTACACATGTTACAAAACATACTTTAGGTATGCTATATTATTTAGATTAATAAGCAGGAAAAAGGTCGAGTTGGAGAATGGAAGAGCTTCAGAATGGCAGAGAGAGCAGAGGAGAAAAGGATTGTCAAAAGTCATAAATAAACGTCTTGTTTATTTATTTACTCTATTATTAATATACCTATCTATTTCACATTTCATTATTTGTCGGTCGTCGGTTGATGGTTGATGGATGATGGTTGACGGTTGACGGTGTCTGATCAAGATGAAAAGTAGAACACTAAACATTTGTGCTTTGCCAGCACAAAGTATTTATTCATATAATAATATAATAATAATAATCCTAGTAATTATAATGGTTGATGAATCCTTTAATCCTGTGTGTATAGTAATTATAAATATTTGAAATTTGAGACTGAGACACGCTCATTTATCTCATCCTTTATACTTTATTATTTATTATATCTTCTTTATTATTATACTTGTGCTCTCAACTCTAAAGAATGTTGAGGAAACAAACACACGCACATGTAGGTATTTACTCTTTTACTCTTTACACATGCGATTCAGTTATAAATATCTCAGTCTCTTTTCATTCTGATGTTTCAAGCTCATTTGTTATTTGTTATCTGTCCACTCTGTACAGATACAAGTCTAATACATATTGGGCTATAGCTATATGTATAAATCTACTGCAAACTGCACTGCTGAGCTTTTCTGAATCTGAATCTGTATATATACATGATATAAATCGGAATCCTTTAATGAGGATTTCCACTTTCCAGAATATCTCTATCTTTAGCTGTGTTTCTGTATTTCCATAATTTTCAAGTTTAAGCTGGGAGTACATGTAGAATCTAGAAACAGGAACTGGAGCTAAAACTAAAACTGGAACTGGAACTGGAGCCAATTTTGTTTCATGTTCCGCAACACACCAGACACAACACCGTGGCAGTGGAGAGAGTAAAGAATAAAGAATGGATGAATCTACTTATTTACAGAGGATGAAGGTGCCTTCCTCCTTTTAAGTAGAATGATACAATATACAATACACAATGTACAATGAGAAACGTGATACAAGGAGAATGAGTAGGAGAATAAGAAGCTACTTAAAATGTATGTATACAATACGATACTTTTCCGTGGATTTGTTTTCCCTTTATTATGTAGAATGTAGAATGGAGAAACCTGAATTTGAATCTTACATCTGAATCTGAGAATCTAAAATCTAAAATCTAGAATCTAGACGGTAGAATTTAGAATTTAGAATCTGGGTAAAACTTTGAATAGTCCGCTCCGCAACAAAACAAGCCAAGCCAAACCAAGCCAAAATGAATTCCTCTCTGTGAAAGGATAAACTCTTCCTCTTCCTCTTACTTCCACTTTGACTTTGACTTTACTTTGACTTGAATGAAGAATGAAAATGAAAATGAGAGTGAATAGTGAATGGTGGATGTTGAATGGTGAATAGTGATGATATAAGCTCCTTTACAGTTTTACACTGAATGTTTTCACTTTATGTGCAATTTTAACAGTTTCCGCTTTCATCCTTCTTCCTTCTCCCAACTCCCTGAAACACCCAAAACTCGCAAAACTCCAACTCTTAACTCTCTCAACACGTAAGATTTTGCATTCATTCAGTATTCGGTATTCAGTATTCAGTGTTCAGTGTTGCCGTGACTTGGCTTGACTTGAGTTGGGCGTGGAGCGTGGAGCGTTGAAAGTTGAAAGTTGGAATCAAAGGAAAAGTGAAGGATATTACATTTCACTTTTTTGTTTGAGAGTAAACAAGGAACATCCGTTGATTCGTGAATTTTCTGGAATTTTCCACAATTTTCACCCAATATCAGTATTACATTTTTCACCT
Source organism: Sminthurinus signatus (assembly GCA_019776565.1). Classification (NCBI taxonomy): domain Eukaryota; kingdom Metazoa; phylum Arthropoda; class Collembola; order Symphypleona; family Katiannidae; genus Sminthurinus; species Sminthurinus signatus. The sequence continues at coordinate 31,434 of JABASP010001051.1, read as the reverse complement.
TGAGCCTTGCGCCTTGCGCCCTGAGTCACAAGTCTTGAGCATTAAGATTAAAATAGAGCCTTGAGATTTTTATTAAAATTTCAACAGAGGAAGGAAAATGAGGAAGAGGAGGAGAACAAGAACAAGAAGAAGAAGGAGGAAGAGGAAGTGAGCAAAGTTGATGCAATATGAAATACAAAGGCAATGTCAACATTAGACTTCAACGTCAGCGTCAACGTCAAATTCAAAGTCAAAATCAAACCCAAAATCAAAGTCGAACTGAAGGAAAAGAAGAGAAAATAAGAATAAGGAAAATGACAAGCTGTCAAAAACATTGTAAACTCGGGATGAATTTCTGTACCATTACCGGTAAAGGCGCAGTAAGATGTAAGATGCCGGTAAACAGTAAATATACTAAATATAGTAAATACTAAATACTAATAGTGTTCCTAATTACTTTTCTATTTTCTATGAAAAAAATCCAGTTAGATAAGAAAAGAAATTAGAAGGGAGAAGAGTGTCATGTATTATGTATTGGATATTGACTGTTGACTGTTGGACTTGAGATTAAATGCAAACTAATTAAAACTACTTGCGCCACTAGTTCATATCAAAGAAAAGACTGTAAACTACAAAAATACAAACTACAGAGTATAAAGTTAAGTACCTTTGATAGCTGTTGTAAACAATAAATACTAATGTGGAAAATGGAGCAAACAGGAAAAGATATACTACACATTACACATGCATAAAAAAATCAGGAAATTAATTTAAAATTTAAGATGATTAGTGATAAACGACGATGTCGATGAAGAATAATGAATAATGAATAGAACAGAGGATTAACTATCTGCAATCTGCACGTGTAGCATTAAAAGTTAAAAGTAGTTCAGTAGCTTTTTTAACATGCAAATTAAAATGAAAAAGTTGTAGAGAAATACTTTGTACTTTTTGTACTCAATGAATTTTACATACAAAAGAATTATGATTATTTAGCAATATTAATTAATATGTAGAATGTAGAGCCGGAAAAGAAAAAAATGCCAAAGGAGAGAATGACGAAATTAAAAATTAAAGACGCTCATATTATATTGTGTGGCATAAGTGAAAAATGTCAGTAAAATATTCAATTAAATTCTTGAAAGATGAAGGTTTTTTTTACCCATCTATTTTGTTTTTTATGTGTATGTTGTAGTTTGTTCAACGCCGTGAAAAAAAGGTGGTTGCAAAAGTTGGAAGCAAATTTTACAGTGTTAAAAATTACAAATACACGTATAATAATTCAACGCCACTTGACATTTTTGAGAGCTGTGATGCGAATCACTGGAACCGAAGATACGTACCATCTTGTTTCTGGAGCTACTGTACAACCGTAAAATAAAATTTGAAAAACTGTCATGAAAAAGACGCTAATCCATGTTTTAATGGATATTATTTTCGTAGACCCCACTAAATAGATACATAGATAAGTCTCACTTTCTCGTGCAAAGTTTGACCACTTTAATTTACTCTAAAAGAGGATAAAAGGATGAGAAATGGAAACCAATGCAATGGCTACTTACAACTCACTGTCAGTCCAATATTCAATATCAATGAGTCACAAACTGTAATTCGCAATTAGTATTCTGGGTCAGTTTTCTTTTTATTTCCCAAGTAGCTCCTGCATTTCCGATTACCGATTCCCAATTCCGATTAACTCTATTTCTTTTTATACTGTTCATCCTCTTTAATTCTGTAATAATTCTGTTTGACTTATTTTGACTTTTGACTTTTGACTTTCGACTTTCGACTTTTGAACTTTGACTTGTTCTTTAACTTTCCTTTCCCGTACGCATCCTACCATCATAATAATTAGTATTCCTCTTCCAATTCTTGGTTCTCGGTTCTCCTCCTGAGTCCTGAGTTATTGCACCAAAGATTGAAGATGACGGAAGGAGAGTGATGGAGTATGGAGTTTGGAGTAAGAAGTATAAGAAGTTTGGAGTTTGGAGTTTGGTCTCTCGAAATTGGATAGAAAGAGCAAAGTAATTTAAGGCATATCACATAACTAAAAATTATTGAAGATGGAAGGCTTTCCAACTCTTCTTTCCTACGAAATGATATTTCCTATTTACTGCACATCTTTCACATTTTCTATCATATGGATCCTATGGATTATGGATCATAGATCATAAATGATAGATGAGAGATAGGAAAAAACGAATTTACTTGCAATTATTTCTCTACCTGAAAGGTCAAAGGAAAATATCCAGTAATTTCCCGCGCCTGTAATTTCTCAATTCTCCGATCCAATGTCTCACTAACGATATAAATAAATAAAAGCGACTAAATACTAAATACAACTCTATCTAGAATCTAGAATAGGGTGAGTCATATACTTCAAACGTGCAAATCGTCTGGGATCTGTAGTGTGCGGCAATATGAAAAATGGCAAACTTGCATATGCGGTTAGATGAGAAGCGCACCATTTAGATGTGTTATATTGAATAGATAAATGGTGCGCTGCTCATCTAACCGCATATGCAAGTTTGCACTTTTTCATATTGCCGCATACTACAGATCCCAGACGAAATGTTAAGTTTTTGCAAGTTGTACACGTTTGGGTTGGCTAAAATAGGTTTCCTGTCAAGTTTCGAGTCGATCCGACTTGATTCAGGGCTCCTTTGACGAGTTCAAAATGCCCAAATTTGAAGGGAATTCGAAAAAAAATTCAACTTTTTGTTCAATTTCAACGCCGCTTACCAAAATATTCCAATTGACTCAGACACACCACCAGCAACTCCTCCACCAGCAGTATCTCCCTTCACTGAGGTAAGTTTTCTCGGAATATTTGGGCAAGCGGCGTTGAAATTGAACAAAAACTTGATTTTTTTTTCTCGAATTCCCTTCAAATTTGGACACTTTGACCTCGTCAACTGACCCCTTAACCTAATCGGATCGACTTGAAAGTTGACAGAAAATCTATTTCAGCCACCCCAAACGTGTACAAAGTTTAAAACCACAATATTTGCACGTTTGAAATATAGGACTCACCCTAATCTAGAATCTAGAATACAGTTAATACTAAAATACAGATACATTTAATTTCCAATCTGAATTCAACAGAGGAAAAACCACAACAGAAAACACCAAAAACCATCACAGTAGAAAATGAATTGAATAGAATATCTGTATCTGTATTACGGAACAGAAAGAGGAACGAGTGATGAGTTGTTCTCTCTAGCTCAGAGTAACTGGAGAAAATACAGACCATCTACAATCTACAAACTACAATCACCAGAAGAACCTTTTAGAAATAAAGATATAATAAAGATTCTTTTGAATGAATGCCGGACGGCGAACGGCGAATTCTGAATGGTGAACTCTTTAATGAGATTAACCTCTCTATCTTCTGTATATTCTGTATCCTAGATCCACGCACTCAACTTGTGATGAGAGGCAAAGAGATGTAAATAGCAAATAGGAAATGGGAAATAACATCTGTCTGTATCTTGTAGGCTGTGTAATATCAATGTCTAAATAACTATATCTATAGATGATACAAGTACTTTACTTTTTCTTTTTCCTCTTTTACGCATGGAGCATGAAAGATAAAATTGGTAGCCATTTCCTCCTCCTCTTATTATCTAGATTCTGGATTCTGGATTCTACATTCTACATACAACAAGATAGATACAAGACAGATAAATTTCTCCGTCGATTTCATTTATGGACCGTGTATCTATTATCTATATTGATCTATACTTGTATTTCCGATTTTCTACTTCGTCCTACATTCTAGATTCCAAGATACACTATAGAATTTTCTACAGATTACTTTCTCTATTTCTTCTTCGTCATCTTGGTTTTGGATAGTCAGATGGATAGATGGATACTTTACTTTTCCTCCTTTCTTTTCCTTCCCTTCATCTGACTTTTATGCAGACATAATATGTCAATATGTAATATGTCATGTCGTAAAAAGAAAAAAGATACAAAGTAAAGTTGTGTAATGATAGGATTTGGATTTGGATTGATTTGGTCAGAATTGGGAATTGGACTGAGCTGATTGAGCCTTGTGAATTTTCCTTACGTAATCCGTAATCTGTAATCTGCTATACAAATTAGTGGAATTTCAACATGAACTTTCAACTTTCTACATAAATTTATTATGTACATAAGGATAAAACCCAGATATAACTTATCAGATCATAATAACAAATGTATCAAAGTATTATGTTACATTTTAATGATTATGAATATTGAATACAGAGAGAAAACTTTTACAGACATCGTGAATTTGTGAGGATTTAACATTTAATACGAATACGAATATGACTACGAATTTCTTGCTGCCAGTTGCCAACTTCTAGTATAGTTTTCATAGTTTGGAGGTTTAGAGCTTAGTTTAGTTTTTCAAAGGAAAGTAGGAAAGTATCTACAGAATCTCTTTCTCCTTGTAGTGTTTCATTATATTATTGTAGATATTAGATCCATAATAGTGTGCAGTGTAATACTACTGATTACGGACTGTGGATCGGATTCGGTATTCGGTATTGGGTATTCGGTCGGATAGGATTTTATTGAGAACTGAGGACTATTGAGTGGATAATATCTTCTTGTTTGATACCTCTATGAAAAATAGATATAGGCCAGTAGATGGATACTGGATACTGTATAGTAATAATAATAATAATAATGGTAGTAGTATCAGGTATCAAATATATATCTAAAATCTACAAAGTAGAAACTTTGAAACAGTACAAACAGTTCTTGTGCAAATCCTCAAATCTCAAATCAACTTTTGCTCCTGGGTTTATTTGTTCATCATTATTCATGTGGATTCTGGATTCTGGATTAGAATGAAATCAGCTAGAGTTTGTAGTTTCACTAAAAGCTTTAAAAATATATTGTACTTTTACTAGTATTTTATATTTTCTAAACTAATGAATAATGATAATATCTCTGTTCATTCATTTTGTAGTTGTCATTGTGTCGTTGTTTTTAACGAGTAGAATTTTAACAGTAAAATGTAATGGTTTTTATTTTTTTAGTTTGTAGACTGTAGACCTTCTTTTTGTACAACATTCAACCGTTATTATTTATTATAGTAGAAGCTAGATGCGTTTTAAGTTAATTTACTACAGTAGTTTAATAATATCGTAATTGGAAATAATCTGCTTTAAATTAAAATGTAGAATAAATTGAGAGGAAATGAGAGGAAATGTAATATTAAAAAGTAAAGTATATTTAGAATTTAGAATTTACAGAATTTAGAGTACTATAGCTTTTTAATATGATTGAATGTTGAGTATGTAGTTTACCTTGAGCAGATGAAATGGATGAGAGAAGGAGCGTCCATAATAATAATAAGAATGATGATGATGATTTTGAAGATTTTGAAGATACTAATGAAATTATGGCAACTTTTCCTATATTTAAAATACTCCACTTTGATTTCGATTTTGACTTTGATTTTGATGTTAATTTTGTTTTTGAGTTTGAATTTGTCTTTGAAGTCGAATTTGAAGTTGGAACGGAATTTGAATTAGAATTTGATTTAATTTTAATAATGCTCCTAATTTTACAGTCCACTTGACTCGAATGCGAATGAGAGTTTGAAGATGAGGGCTTTGCCCTACAACTTGATTTTGATATTAAGTCATCCAGTTCCTGTTTATTAGATTTAGATTTAGATTCAGTGCAGATCAACTCACAGCAACAACAACTACAACAAACAGAAGAAGAAGAAGAATAATCACAGGGATCATAATTATATTTGTTTTCATTGTCATTGTCATTGTCACAGAGTTTGTCATTGGCTTTGACTTTGACTTTGATATTTTCATTTGTTTTTGAAACTGGTAGGAAAGTTTCTATAGTTTCCATAGTTTCTGTCATTATATTTCTAGTCTGGACATGATCATGCTCATGGTTTTTCAAGCTCTGAATATCAATGTTTTTCAAATCCACGCTTTTTCTTCTTTTCCTATAAAGATTTTTATATCTGTTTTTGGACATGGTTTTTTCCAGGATTTTTTTCGAACCATTTTGATCCTGGGAAATCTTTCTCTCTTCTTCTAAAGTTTCTTGTTCTTCTTTGGTCATTTTTGATATTGATATTGATTTTGATTCTCGTGTAAAAAATGAAATCGATGGAAAATCGAAACTCAAATTCGAATTTGGACTCGGACTTTGATTTTGCTCCATTTTTTGTAGATATACTTGGAACAAATTCTGTCGAATGTAAATATTATAAAAAATTCTGCTTCTTCTTCACCTTTTGCTTTTGGTCACTCCCAACTTGAAAAATCACTTGTGGTTTTCACTCCATTTTATCAGTAAAAAGCTACATTTATTCCATCATTCAACATTCAACATTCTATAGATTCATCGTTCATCATTCATCATTCATGATTTTTCTGAGCGATGAGCGATGAGTTGTGGTAAGCTGTTGACTGTTGATGTTGATTCTGCTGTTGGTTGGTTGCTGCGGAAACTGTCAAGTGTCAAATGATTGAGGTTTTAGTCCACTCGAGTTTTTAGTGCTCAAAGCTCAAAGTAGATTCTAGGTTCTAGATTCAGTACTCAATTTATTGTATTACAGTTCACAGTTCACGATTCACAAGCCGTGTAAAGAGTAAAAAGTAAAAATAGACAGGAACCGTCTGTATAATATATTTGTATTCTGTATTCTGTTTTGTGTAAGTCCAAAATCCAAAGTTACACAGAAATTGGAAATGAAACTGGAACTGGAACTGGAAAGAACTTCACCTTTCCTCACACAAAGTTGTGTGTTGTGTGTTGTGTGCAGTGGCTCTTGTATTTGCAAACACTTGAAAACTCTACGCTCTACACGGTACAATGTTTAATATAAAGGTACATGGACGTCGACTCGGCTTTGGAAGTTCTGCACTAAGCTCAAAGCTTGAGTCTTGAGACTTGAGATTCTTCGATATTCGAAACTAGAAACTCGAGACTGGAGGCTGGAAGCTGGAGAGAAAACAGAAAACGCAGTCAAGGAAAAATTACTAATAGGAAGAAGAAAGTGGAGCATAAAATGAAGATGAGGAAAATGAGGTAGGAGTTTTCTCTTCTCTTTTGTAGATACAGAATACAGAATCCAGAATACAGATATCTTATTGACTTACACAACCACTTTATAATTTACAAAAGTACACTTGTCTCCTCTTTATATTTATGTGTATTATAATTTATAATATGTTATATCGTACTCGTATTCGTGTTCGTATTATATTATATTATATTTGCACTAGTTATTTTCCACATCATAAATTATAAACCATGTTCAATGTTCAACTTGATGCTGATGATTCGGATTCTGAGGTTGATGTAGAATGTGGAATATGGAATATGGAATATCGAATAGGGAAAATACTTTGTATTTGTATTATGGATGATGGATATTTTACTTTGTGAGTTGTGTAGTTTTATTTGACTTAATTTTCGTATTATGGCAATCAAATTTCCTCTTGCTCCAAAACTCCAAAACTTGAAGCTTGAAGCTTCAAGTTGGAGGGTTTTTTATTTTTGATTCTTGATTCTGCAGTGGAAACGAAACTTACGGTAACGGTTTACGGTTCAACAAGACTTGAAAATAACTTGAGACTTGAGACTCGAGTCTTGAGAATCAAGAATCAAGAATTTGCGTAAACTGAATTAATGAATTCTTTGAATTGCAAATTGACCAAATTGAGTCGAGTTTAGTTGAATCGAGTCGAGAATCGAGTCGAGTCGAGTGTGGAGTTTTGATCGTTGAACCTGTTCACTCGTCACTCTTTACTCTTCACTCTTCGTCTTCAATGCTGAAATTCCGCAGGTTACTTTCTTGTGCATCCTGAAATAAAAAATTCATGAATTTAGAATTTATCAATGGCAAGTTCAATGGGGATATTTCAACAAGTTTTTGCATAATTTCATCCATTTCTCCTCTTTTATGTAAAATATAAAATCCAAACCAAAAATCAATCTCAAACCATCTCAAAGTCAAAAGTTTCCACTCTTGAATCTTGAATTCAAAGTCAAAGTCATAGGGAAAACTTATTAAATAATTTGAATTTGGTTATTCTTTTATCATCAAAATTCAAAGGTCAAAGGTCAAAAGCCAATAGCCAAAATTCAAAAGTCAAAAGGAATTGAGAATTGAGTAGATTCCATTCTAAAGCCAATCAAAAACAAAGCAACCAATAATCAAGTTTATAATTTCAATATTTTCAATACACAATACAATCACCTTGAAATTTGAATCTTTTCATAATATCTGTAATAGGGTGAGTCATATATTTCAAAGGTGCAAATCTTAAGTTTTTGCAAGTTGTACATGTTTGGGGTGGCTAAAATAGATTTTCTGTCAAGTTTCAAGTCGATCCGATTTGTTTAAGGGGTCATTTGATGAGTTCAAAATGTCCAAATTTAAAGAGAATTCGAAAAAAAAATCAACTTTTTGTTCAATTTCAACGCCGCTTACATAAATCTTCCAATTGACTCAGACACATCACCAGCAATTTCCTTATCTATCATCAGTGTGGTGCATTTACTCGGAATATTTCGGTAAGCGGCGTTGAAATTGCACTAAAATTTCAAAAAAAAATTTCGGATTTCCTTTAAATTTGACAGATTGACTCGTCAAATGACCCCTTAATCAAGTCTAATTGACTTGAAACTTGACAGGAAATCTATTTTAGCCACCCCAAACACACAAAGTACAAAGTGTAAAAACACAAGATTTGTACGTTTGAAATATGTGACTCACCCTAATCTGTAATTCTGGGGAAATCAACAAACTCATATGAATCAGGATTTATGATTTAACATTTAAGATTCATTTGAAAATCATGAAAAAAGTATTTCTTGTACACGTTTTATACATGACATCAAATTGAGATTTACATTAACATTTGAATTGGAATCAGAATTGGTGCAGGTAAATACCTTTAAATTGTCAATTTATTCCCTAGTAAAACACACCAAATGCAAGTTACAAGATAAAAGATTCAAAGTACTTATAACTTATAACACATGAAAAAAATCCACAATGTACAAAAGTAGAAACTAGAAAAATAAATTAGCTCTGCATCTCCACATTCTACATTTCCGTTTCCGCTTATTTCTTGTTTCATTCTCCATTTTTCCTTTTTCTTTTTTCCTTTTTCATATTTCATCTTTCATATTTCATGCCACATTATACAAGGAGAAAAAATAGAAAATAGGAAATATGAAATAGGTTTTTGTCGGTAGTTGGTACTTAAATCGTAAATTGTACATTGTACATTGAAAATTGAACAGTGAATAAACTCTAGAATACTCTAGACTCAACTTATATAAGTTGACTATATTCTAGATTCAAAAGAAACACATTTAAAATCTACACAGAATTTACAGACAACTCACAATTCCGCGTGCAGTACATGGTAAAGAAAGTAGAAAGCAGGAGCAAGAACTAAGAACTGAGAACTTAGATGGAGAATCTAATCGTAAGTGTGTAAAGTGTAGAGTGAAGAATTTTTGTAATAGCTCCAGGCTTCAAGATGTTCTTTATCTTTATCAATCTCCTTCTCCTTCTCTTTCCTTTTCACTTTCTCTGCATCCAAAATCTACCAACTAGAATCTAAAATCTAGATGCATCAACATGTCTGTAAACTACATACTTTGTACATTGTACATTCAGCTTCAGCTTCACAGCTTTGGTTTTGCTTTTGGCTCTACAGTCTAAAAACTGTGTCATTAAAATTGAATTTCGTCTACCACTACTCTTCATTTTCTCCTTTTAGATTCTAGATTCTAGATACATATTTCTGCAGAATATTCAATGTGCCACGTTCCATCTTCCATATTCTTTATGCTTTGTACTTTGTACACTGTACATTTCATGAAGATGCTACAAGCGAGAAAAAAAAACAAATAATGTACCAAGGATAAAATTGTACATTTTCTACAAAATGTACAATGTACAAATAGAAGATTCCTTTCTCTTCTTTTTACTATTTTTTACACAGAGTAAAAAGTAAAAAAAATAAAAATAGAAGAAACAAGACACAAGATGTGTTTTGTGTGTTTTTATGTACAAGTTTCTTGTACATTAAAAGTACAAGTACATTTTAGATCCTACATTCTACATTCATGAGACATAATACACAGCTAAAAACCGTAACTAAGAAGATGATGAGAGGAAATAAGTGGAGGAGAGCAACAAAAAAAGACAATTTTTACTACATTCTACATTCAGATATCCATCTTTGTAAAATGTACCATCTAAAATGTACAAACTGCAAACGGCAAATGGTAAATGGCAAACGGCAAACAAGTTCAAAGAAAAAAAAAAGTGGGAGAACAACAGCAAGAACAAGAGAAAGATGGAGAAAGGAAGAAAGATAGTTTGACAAATATAGAGACAAAAAAAAGTTGCTCTTTTCTCTTTTCTCTTCGTTTTGCTCAGTTAGCTTTTTAGAAAAATTGTGTAAAATCAAAAGGTTTTTGAATCTTCTTTTTTTTACTACAATACAATTCACAATTCACAGTACACAGACAAAGGCTAAGCTGAGCAGAGTGGAGCAGAACTGAGTTGAGCTCTTGTCTAACTCTTCCTACTCTCTTTTCTGTTCATAATCTACGCTTCAGGCTCCACTTTTCTCCACTTTCACCATTCAGTACTCAGCTCCAGTACCAATTCTACTTTTTACTTCCAGTTCCAGAGAAAAACGACATAGAGCTGGAAGCTGGGAGCTGGAGAAAGTGGTTTGTACATCTACAATCTAGATCTAGAATATAGAATCCCGTGGAATAAACAAAATAGAATATAGCACGTTTTACTTTTTACCGTTCAACTTATTTCTTATTTCACTTGAGCTCAGATCTCAGCTTTTAGTTTAGTTCAGCTCGTCCTAAAAAAGATTGTCTTTGTCTTTGTATTTTGTCTCTGTGTAATACATAATACAAAATACAAGACGTAGGATGCAAAATGATATGTTTATAGAAAAAAAAGAGGTTCATCACTTCCCTCGGAAGTGGTTCTTGTTTTTTTGTTAGTGTGGTCGTTACAACTTACAACTTATCTTAAAAAGGATAAAATAGGAATTCAAGTACAAATTCAAGTACAATGTACAATCAAGTAGAATAGAAAATAGAAATGTAAGACAATAGAATTATAAATAAAATAAAATACAAGACAAAATACTCCAGATTCCAGATTCCAGACTTTTCAGAATCTAGAATCTAGACTTTCAAGACTCCAGCCTTGAGAGGCTCTAGACTCTAGAATCTAGACTCTAGACAACACAAGACAGAAAACAAGACAGGCGACAGAGGACAAACTCGACAATCCAACTCTACACAACTTTGATACTGAAACTGAAACTAGTACTGAAATTGCTACTGGAGAAAAGATCTTGTCACATTTTTGTTCCACAGGTAAATGATGCATGCATCACTCCAACTCCAGTTCCAGTTCCAGCTCAAACTCAAACTCGAGCTCAAAACAAGAGGAAACTGTTATTAGGTTGTTCGCTGCTCCCCGTTCACCGTTCATCGCTCCTCCGTCCTGGAGAAAATAGGAGAGTGTGTAACAACTTTTAACCTTGTAACTTGTAACTTGTCCCAACTCCAGTTTCACTTCGTCCCAATCCCAATCCCGGTTCCAATTCCAATTCCAACTCCAACTCCAGCTCCAACTTTAGCTTTAGCTCTTCGACTTTTCTTTTCCCCTGTACAAAATGTACAATGTTCTGCTCTGTTCTGTGCTGAGGGGAAAAGAGTCAGGAGAAAAGTAAAAAGACAATCGTTTCAACTCCATCCCATGCTCAACTTGACAAAGACAAAGACAAGGACATGGAGAAAATTTCAACTTCATCTTCACCTCCAGCTTTGTCCATGTTCTGCATTCTGCACAAAACGTGTTCACTGTACACTTTGTATATTGGATATCTCATATGCACGTGAAAAACTGCCGGCTTATACTTTATACTCTATACTTTATGTACAGTGTACATGGAAAATAGAACACAGCTCAAGTTCAAAGTTTGGAGCCTGGAGAACGGGGAATGGAGTGTGGAAAAGAGGAAAGATAAGGTAGAAAAAGAGCGTGAAATCTAGAGGCTGAAACGTGGAAAGGAGAAAATAGAGAAAGTAGAAAGTAGAACGTGGAGCTTTGAAACTAAACTATAGAACTCTGGAGTTTTCTCGAGTTGTGGGGTTCTGGGATTCTGCAAGTCTGGAGTCTGGAGTTTTGGAGTTGTGGAGTTTTAGATTTGGAGAAAAGTGAGAGACCTTTTTTATTTTTATTTTTACCATTTCACCAGTTTTAGTACATGTACAATTTACCGTGTACAAACTGTACAATGTACAAGGTTGAGCACTCGCACTTGGACTGGTAACTTCCACTGGTAACTGGTACTGGTACTGGCTGTAAAATGTGCAAGTGAGAAGTTGGAATTGGGAAGTGGGCAGTGGGAAAAATGACTTGTTTTTCTCATTTCTATTATTATCATCATACAGGAGTTCCAGCTTCAGTTCTAGTTCTAGTGTCTGTAGTCAGACCATGTATAATGTGTAATGAATCTCTATTCTCTATAGAGATATGTATAATGCCTAATGCCTAACCCACGTAAAACGCCTCTGTGTACGTTGAAAATCCACATCCAGATAAAGCTGAACAAAAGTAAAAGTAGAGAAAGTAGAGAAAGGACGGAAATAATAATAATAATGATTGTAGATATACATAGATACAAGAACAAGAACAAGAAAAAAGATGACACGAGAGCTGAGAGAAAACTGATATTTTCTTCCCTGTCACGTTTTCTCCATTCCCTGTTTTTACGGACTGTAAATTTTACAATTTTACAGTTGTGCTCTTCCCTGTCTTTTGTCTTCTCTCTTTGTCTTATGTCTTATGTCTTGTGTCTAACAAGTATAAGTGTGAGTTGGAGGGATTCATTCTTTCTCTGCTCATATTTTATATTCTATCTACATGTTACAAAATTTGTAGGTGTAAAATATTCTATAAAAAAACTTCTAGTTTCAATCCCACTATTTACGATACAATAGACGATAGAATCCGGAATAAAATCCTCATGTCTGCTGTCATTTTGTATTTCTAATAGTAATCGTGTCAGTCTACGATCTAAAAATAATAAGAATAAGAATAAAGAATGCAGAATTCTAGATTCTAGAATTCACATGCACTTGCATGTAAATGTAAATCCTCGTCAAATAACTATCATTTCTAAATATATTCAGACAAACTTCTCTCTCTCTCTCTCTTTTCATTCATTTTCCTCAGTTTCCTTTCATCTCTTTCTTCAGCTTTGTATTCATACAAAGTACAAGAAATTCTACATTCTACAAGGGGTTCTAAAAAAAATGAAAGTTTTCAATTTCCTTTTAAAGATTATCAAGCTTTTCCCTTTCCCTTTACCTCATTTTCCCCCTATTATTATATTATCGTGGATTTGGATTCAAATTTAAATTGGAGGGATGCGACTGATATATCTACATATTTTTTGTGACGATCTATAATAGGGTGAGTCATATATTTCAAAGGTGCAAATCTTATGTTTTTGCAAGTTGTACATTGTACGTGTTTGGGGTGGCTAAAATAGATTTCCTGTCAAGTTTCAAGTCGATCCGACTTGTTTTAGAGTTCATTTGACGAGTTCAAAGTGTCCAAATTTGAAGGGAATTCCATAAAAAATTTGAAGGTTTTGTTCAATTTCAACGCCGCTTAACCCAAATATTCCAATTGACAGAGATTTGAAGACACAACTCACTCATCTTTGGTCGTTATCGTACGTTTTCTCGGAATATTTCGGTAAGCGGCGTTGAAATTGAACAAATTTTAAACTTTTTTTTTTCGAATTTCCTTTAAATTTGACCCCTTTGAACTCGTCAAATGATCCCTTAATCAAGTCGAATTGACTCGAAACTTGACAGGAAATCTATTTTAGTCACCCCAAACATGTACAAAGTGTAAAAACTTAAGATTTACACGTTTGAAATATGTGACTCACCCTAATCGATAATCTACATGTATACTTTTTGTATTATATTTATTATACTCAATATTCAATGCTCAATATTCCTGGATTTTGTGACATGGATACGATTCGAGATTGGAGATTCAAAACTCTAGAGACTGAAGACTTGAAGACTGAAGACTGTGGAAACGTGAAACTAAAAACTGGATCATTCGCTCATTGTTCTGTTCCATTTCTCCTGTCGTTGAGCAAGAAGATTTTGGTGGTTTTTGCATGTCTTTCTCCTTTTTATTTTATATCTCTTTCCACTTTCTACTTTCTACCTCTTGTCTCTTGTCTCTTGCGAGAGTTTACGGTTTCCGGTTGATGGTTGACGGTGATGGGAATTGGGAGTAGATAATAGATGCACGTTCATTATACTCACGTTCATGTATAATGTATAGCTATATGTAGACATCATTACATATTTTCTCGGAGGCTTCTCCAAGACTTGTCGTCTCTCCTCTCTTCTCTTTCTCCTCTCCCATTGATTTTCCCATTGAGCATTGAAGAAGAAGCCATTAGAAATTCCAGGAAGGAAAATGACGATAATAATAAAGATAATGAGGATCAAGAAGAAGATGAAGATGATGAAGAGGAACTGGAACTGGAGCTGGAACTGGGACTGGGAGTCAAAGAGAGGAAAAAGTGGTAGAGTAGAGAGTGGAGAAGGGATAGCGGAGAAAAGGATACAGAGTCAAACCAACCCGAACCGTCTGTTATTTTATGCGGATGGTGAACGATGAACGATGAACGGTGACTGACTAATTTAAATTTGGTTTTGAATTCCGATTCCGATTTGGGATTTGTCATGGTTTCGGATTTGGCTTTGGCTTTAGCTTTGACTTTAGCTTTTGCTTTTGATTGGATTGGATTGGATTCCAAATTCCAAGTAAAATGGCTAATGGATAATGTGTAATGTCAAATGAAGACATGATGGCGATTAAGTTTAGAATCTAGAGAGTCTGGAGTAATGGGCATGAAATATGGCTGGATGGCGTTGTGAATTTGTAAATTTGAATTTTGAATTTTGGAAATGTTAAACTTGAGAAAGATGGAGTCGTGTCAAAATCATAAAAGGACGTGGACGCTCAGTCGTGGTAAAATCTGCAGGTTATAAAACACACTTGTACGATGAATCCTGTGTACTTTATACTTTACTGTTTTATGTATGACCGATTCCAATTCCAATTCCAATGAAAAGATGAAAAGGTAAGGGGACACAAAACACAAGACACAAGACAGAGAACAGAAAACAAGAGAGAGAAAAGCTCCATCAGAAACTGGGACTGGATTTATACTCCATAGACGATAGACGATATTCGATAGGTTTTCAATGGAAATGTGAATCTGAAGCTTTTCTGAAGCCGAAGCTGAGGTTTTTAGGACATGTTGCCAAGACGATGGCAGTATAATACAGTGACTCTCGAATCTCGAATATGACAAGGCGTAGGAGTGGAGTGGAGTGGATAGGATCGGATTGGAATGAAATGGAATAGAAAAGGAAACTCAAGTGGAAAATTACCGGGTGGAAAATATCCTGGTTTCCTAGTTTCTACTTTCTTGTTTCTAGTTAGTTTCTGGACAATCCAACTCCAACTCCAAAAGCGTAGGGGTAAAAAATAAAACTAAAGAAAACCCCAACCTTTTGGATTTTGGACTTCTGGATGTTTTGCTGAAATTCAAAAGACACTATTTTGACCAGTGGCCAGTTTCAACTTGAAATTTGAAATCCCACAAAAGATAAAATATGCAAGAAAGAGAAAAGAGTATTTTCACTGCGTATCGAGTATCAAAAAACGCACGACAAAAAATTGGAAAAACAAAAGTAGATGAGAAAAGTAGAAAAATATAGTCGAGAACCTTTCCTTGATTCACAAGAGTAATACAGAACTTTCTTCATTTCTTGCTCTTTGTTTCCTGTTTCCTTCCCGGGACTAAAAATTTGAACTCAAACTCAAACGCAGAGGCAGAATTCAACATTCAAACTGACAGGCTTTCCACTTGGATTTGAATTTGGAGTGGGATTTTTTCCCCTACAGAGTTCCGAATTTGGAATTCCTCTACTAAATTCCAACTTGTCACTCCTACCATTGCCATTGCCCTTGCCATTTCCAAACAAACAAACAAGCAAACATGCAGGCAGACTGACTGACTGAAAGAGAAAGGAAAGGAAGAGCACTCTGTATTTTGTCTGAGTCGGAGCTCGTATTATTTGCCATTTGTATAAAAGTGAGTCATGCCATGTGAATTTATGCCATTGTCATTCTCATTGTAGTATTCATTGTACGTTGTACGTTGTACGGTAGTGAATTGAGAATTGAGGATTGACTATTCAGGCGAGGCGAGTTGAGTCGACTTTATTGTTGCCTCTTCTATGCAAAAAACCTCCCACTGCTCTGCTGGAGTCTGGAGTCTACTGGAAAATGGAGAGTGGAACAAAGCATAATATACCACTCCAACTCCAAGATCCAAGCTCCAAGATTCTGGACTAGAATGGAATTCATCTTGTGTTTGAGTTTGAATTTGGCTGCAGTTCTGTTCCATGTTCTGTGTTCTGTTTTATGGTTTGGTTTGGTTTGTTGTACAACTAGAGAAATTTCCTTTCCTTTTTCTCCTGTAGATTGTAGATATACTGTATTATTGTACTTGTTCTAGTTCTAGTTCTTCTGAAGTTTACCCGCACTTTCATCTTCATTCCTCTTTCTTTCACTCTGCTATTTACTATTTACTATTTACTTTCCTTTCATAATTCATATTCCTGTGTACATTGTACACTGTACATTGTAGATATTTTCTATTTTCATATCGTGTATTTTCCCTTTTCTCTTGTACTTGAAGACTTTAGCTTTTCTTCCACTTCTCTCAACATTCGACAGTCGACAGTCGACAGTAGACAGTCAACACTCGACGGATTTGAATTTGAATTTGAATTCCGACTTTTGTTGACTGTGTTTACTATTGTATTGTAGTAAGTTGCCTCCAGGTTTTCATCATAATTCCTCTGTACACTGCACACGGTACACTTTCCAAGGTACGGATCTTTTACTTGTATTGTCATGTGTGTTGTGTATATGCCATACAAAATATAATGCTTAGTATATTTATATTGGTATTTATACGAATAAATAATAAATATTTACGCATAGACTCTTGCGACCTTTTTCCTTCAAGGAAAAAGGGAATTTTATATACATTTTGTTATATTATTAAAGACGGATCCTTGCACAATCTACAATCTACATGATTCTGCATCAGCAAAGTTATATAATACAAAATACAATGGAGAATATAAAAGTAGAAAATATTGTTGTGGGAGTTTAAAAGCAGATGCAGATACAGACACAGATAGAGATACAGTGACAAAATTCAGGAATTCAAAAATATTTGTTCCACAAAGACTTTATTATAGTTCCCCAGAGAACTATAGTCCATTTTCCATATTCCATTTTCCATTTTCCATTCTCCATTCCTTTTGTACCTTTTAAAGGGCAATGTCCATGGAACTTTGTATCTAGTTTTAGTTCCAGTTGTAGTTTCGACTTGAAAAGATATAAGAAAATCCTCCACCACCTTCAACTAGATATCTGTAGATAGTGGATACGCTCTAAATATTACACAATCTACAATCTACCATCCACACATTCCACAAAAGTACAAAAGTACAAAAGTACAAAGTACATCAAAATCAAGAAAATCAGCTCCAATAAATTCCGACGGAACAAAACAAAACATTGCAGTAAAGTTTAGGATCCCGAAAAAATGAAACAGTGTACAGTGTACAGTCTAAAAGTCCTCTGTCTTCTGTCTTCTGTCGTTTGCCAACTGACTTGACTTTTTGCATATGGAATGTGGAAATGGTGAAAGTGGAATCTATGTAAATATGGGAATTTGAATAGGAGCATCATCATACCGATATTATTCTATGATCTATGACTATGTAGTGGATCATATCACCGTATAAAGTATAAAGGAGAAAGAAAGGAGAAAGTGCAGTGGGAAAAGTGGAATATTTATGAGGGAAATGGAGTCTCTTGCCTTTAGACTTTAGACTCTAGATACTATAGAATCTTGATACAAGATAGATATTATGGATTATGGATCCAAGTGAAAGAGTAAGAGTAAGAGTAAGAGTAAAAGTAAAAAGTAAAAGTGAAAAAAAGTAAATATGTAAATCTATATGCAAAAGGAAAGTCAACTTGATATTTACATATATATGCACAATGTCCAATGTGGCTGGGTAGTAGGGTGAGTCACATATTTCAAACGTGCAAATCTTGTGTTTTTACACTTTGTACATGTTTGGGGTGGCTAAATTAGATTTTCTGTGGATTTTGGAGTCAATTCGACTTGATTAAGACGTCCTTTTACGAGGTCAATCTGTCCAAATTTAAAGGAAATTCGAAAAAAGAATTTGAAGATTTTGTTCAATTTCAACGCCGCTTACCCAAATATTCCAAGTAAACTCGTCTCAGTCAAGAGAGATGGAATAATGAATATTTCATGCCTTGGTCAATTGGAATATTTGGGTAAGCGGCGTTGAAATTGAACAAATTTTTAAATTTTTTTTCGAATTCCCTTTAAATTTGGACATTTTGAACTCATCAATGACCCCTTAATCAAATCGGATCGACTTGAAACTTTACAGAAAACCTATTTTAGCCACCCCAAACATATAAAAATTGTAAAAACTTAAGATTTGCACATTCGAAATATTATATGATTCACCCTACTGTACATCAATATACGAATACGAATAGCTATATGTTTTTGCTTGAAACGGAGCCGATCTATTGAATACAGAATACAGAATATAATAGAATATAGAATATGGACTATGGAATCAATAACGGTGTGGCTTTTGTATAATGTAGAATGTAAAATGAGATGGGAAGCGATAGATATTGTAGATAGATCTCCAATCCAATTCAATGGTTTCTGTCATAAAAGGGAAAATTGAAAATGGGCCTTTTTACGTGGAATATTTCTGCATTATACATGTATGCAAAATTCACAGTCACAGTCACAGTCATCAGCAGACTCTGTACTCTACACTTTCTTCATACTCCATACTCCATTCTTCATACATCTACACAGTACACAGGTTTTACATTTTACATTTTGCACGTTCAGTTTTCCTCTTCCGTTTCCTCCCCTGTCAATTTGTAGTCTGTAGAATGTGGGAGCACAGGAAGTTTCTAGTCAAGTCTTCTCCACTCTTCATTCTACTCTATGTAGATTTTACAAGCAGAGTCTCTCTAGACTCTGCTCCGCTCTAAACTGTAAACTGCAGACTGCAGACACCAGCCAATTCGGCTCACTTTATTTATAAGCGTGTCAAGATGCAAATAGTAAATTGGGAGTTGGAATTCCTCAAAATCTAACCAACACCAAAACTAACACCAGCATCAACATCAATATCAACTTTTACCACGCCAGAAAAAGACCAGACCAAACCAGAGGCGACTTGAAGCTTAGAAGCTTGAAGCTTTGAGATTGGAGGAGTAAAAGGAGGTGAGATGAAGTGCAGTGGAGCAAGGCGAAGGATTGGCACATGGAACTAAAAACGAGGAACGAGAGGAACAAGAGGACAGAAATGGGAATGAGAAGGACTATGACTGTGGTCCATTGTACTCAAAGTTACCCATTACCCATTACACGTACAACGTACAGCCCGTTCCCGTTTCCCGGTCCCCGGTCCCACTCATCTAATATATTACTTCCCATTAGCAAACACACATCATCTTTTATTTGCAATCTATAGAATCCACAATCCACAATCTACACACTCTAGACAATATGCTTCCATTTTCTCTGTATTTATGTTCCATTCTTCTCTCTTTGTCTCTTTGTCTCTCTTCCTCTGTCTCTGTCTTTTATGGCTAAAGTAGTCTGTCAAGATTTTGACTGTCAAGAGGAGGTTTTTCTAGTGTCGTGGAGGCGGTGAAATATGTGTAATAAAAGAGAGAGAGAATGAGTGTTACAATGGAAAATCCCAGTTCCAGTTCCAGCTCCAGCTCCAGTTCCAGTTCTAGTACCAATCTCAGTCTCAGTTCCAGTCCCAGGTATCACAACACTGCACTCTGAACTCGACTGTTTGCTCAAATTGGCGTTGGTGTTGGCAGTGGCAGAGGCAGTGGCTTGAGTCTTTGTGTTCCTATTTGTTAGTTGTTTGTGTTTTGTTGACGGTTCCCTAATGGAAAATTGCATTTTAAGAGCACACCCAAACAACATTGAACATAGAAAATAGAAAATGTCATGTCACATGCTCAATACTCAACTCAACTCTCAACTCTCAACTCTTGAGAATCGAGACTTCAGCCTCAAGACTGAAGACTGAACGTTGACAAGTATTCTCAATGTAAATTCTATATTCTATAGACGCTCGAGCCTCGAGACTCCGTTTTGAGCCTTGAGTAAATGTCCAAAATGTCTTTCTTGTATAACACAAAATACAAAATACAAAAGTCTATTTCTATTTTCTATTTGTATTTGTATTTGTAGGACTACTTTGTAAGTTGTAAGTACTTTACACATTAAACATATTGAACATGTATTTGGTATTTGGTATTTTGTATTTAGCATTTAGACGCTTGTTTGCCTTGTTTATGATGTTCACGTTGATGTGTGTTGTGTAGTTTGTAGTTTGTAGTATGGAGTATGGAGATTGCAGAAACATGCTCTTTTATATTATATTATATTGTACTTTATTGTATGGTTTTGTTTTGTTTTGTTCTATTGTATTGTGTTTGGAAAGGAAGAACAAGAAACAAGAGGGAAAGAGGAGAAAAGACGGTGAAAGAAAAAGAGGGAAAAAACGTGGGCGACTTCCAAACAAAAGTACATATTATGTACACAACACACAAGTATACAATATACAATATACAAATAAATAGATGAGTGAGGACTTTTTCTCTGGGGAAAATCAATAACCCATCTACAGATAGAATATAGAATATCGAATATATAGAACAAAATAGAATCTAGAATCTAGAACCTTTTTCCAACCATCACTCACTTATTTTTTTTCCTAGTTACGGTAGTTTCCTCACTAATTCAACTACAAACAAATACAAAATACAAAAAAGTGACTACAACTACATTTGTACAAAAGTGTGATGGGAAAAATACATAAATCGACAAAAAAAACAGGTTTTGACTTGAATTGGATTAAATTTAATTTATACTTAATCCTCTATTACATTCTCACCATTAATCCATTTCCATTTGTACGATAAAATTCATAATTCATGGGATGTTGCATGTGGAGTGATGAGTCCAAATCTCAAATCTATAAATTCCAAAGCTTCCAAAGCTCCAAAGCTCCAAAGTTCCAAAGTTCCAAAGTTTGAGATTACAATTTTTTTTGAGATTGAGATTCTTCTCACAATCAAAGTCAAAGTCAAAATCAACTATAGAATGAACTGTTAAAGTGATAGAAATTTCGTTACACTAATATCAGTTTATTTACACCCAGTTGACGAACTGATTTATAATTTACAATACATCACGTGTGTTTTGTGTGCACTTATTATGTTTTATTTTTTTTCAGTTCCAATTTTTCCAAATATTTCAAAGAGGTTTCAACTCGAAATGCTGAAAGCCGGATACAAAATGTACACAATTCACTTTTTTGTAACTTTGTTGATATTTGATATAAATTTGACTTTGATTTTTCCTGTCCTACACCTCAACTAAAATCCACTCTTATCTAATTTCAAGAGTTACTAGAGTTAAAACGTTACTTTTTAAACCTTTTTCCTCCTCACTTTTCACACTATTTTCACTATTATTCAATCCATTTAGAGTTGAAATTATGTGCACTGATTCTGAGGTGAAAATCTACTTGTAATCATTATTTTTATCATAAATTCTTGATATTGTCACGAGTCATGAGTCACGAGGTTTAATTATTGTATTAATCTTTCACAATTTTACAGAGTCACAACGAGTTTTTCTTTTCGCCGGTTTTTCATTTCAACAATCCAATTTTTTCCATGTTTAATCATTCAAACTAATTATATTTAAGCATTTGTAACTTATAACGTGGAATGTGGAATAAATATCCATTATCAATCTATTTACATTTTACATAGTTGACACTGTATGATTTAAAAGAAGGGTGTAAATTATAAATAGGAAAGGGGAAATTGAGGAAAATGAGATGAGATTCTGCTTGTTAAACTAACAACCAATAACCAATATCACTTATCAATAGGAATAAATGATAGTTGACCTTAAAATAAATGGGATAAAAATGGAGTTTTAATGGGGCTGAAATGAACGGTGAAAAACTAGAGGACGATAAATGAACGAATGAACTGAACTGAGGAGCGTGGACGTGTGTGCGTGTGTCTCCCTGTACAACTCAATATTGACTGACGAGAGGAGGTGAACCTTGATTCTCTTTTACTCTCCTCTCCTCTGCTCAGCTCGGCTCCGCTTCGTTTTGGTTCTGGTTTTGACTTGAGACTCGAAGCTGAGAGACTTGACTCGCTCACTCGCTCGTGTGATTCTCCTGAATCCTGGACCTTTCAACCAAAGCACAGAAAACAAGAGCCAGTTGAGTGTTGAGTGTGCGTAAATAGATGGATAGAATTTCTACCTTTTTCTACTGTACGGTGTATTTATGTGCATGTGTATTTTCTACTGGATTTTTGGAATTTGGAATGTAAAATGTGCAGCACGCTCTTCACTCTTCGCTCTTCTGTCTTCTGTCTTGTGGCTTATCTATCTTTACTCTTTACTCTTTATTTTATGTAGTGGACTTTGTGTGAAAAATGTACAGTGTACAGTGGATTCTGGACACTTGACGTTGAACCATTTCTCTCACTTTCCTCTCCTTCATTTTTGTTACTTTGTCTTTGTCTTTACTCTTAACCTTCCAAAAACTCGGAAACTCGGAAACTCTGAAATTCCAAAGTCCAAAGTCCAGCTAGAAAAATCCAAAATCTTTTGACTCTCGAATCGAGAATCGAGAATCTTGAATCCAATCCAACATTGAAAATTGAGAATTGAGAATCAAGAATCGAGAACTTCTACAGGAAAAAATACAGATATTGTACAGAATAAAATTGTTTGAGAGTTGGATTTTAGATGTTGAAAGTTGAGACTTGAGACTTGAGACTCGAGACGCGTTGACACACTATGAAAATCTTCCATTATTTATTATACCTACATTTATATAAGTGTGTAGTGTGTAAAGTGTAATGTGTAATGTGTAAGGTATATAGATATCTTTATACTGATACTTTTTTACTTTTTTATATATGAAATTTCCCATTTCTATTTTTTCTCCTACTTTTCAGTCCAGTCTCTACTGCTCTCTACTCTCTACTCGTTCGAAGTTCAGAATCAGGATCGGTGATAGTTTCCAGAATCCAGAATCCAGACTCGAGAAAGTGGAGAAAAAGAAACATTTGTGTCAAACCGAGTCGAGTTGAGTCGAGTCAAGTCAAGTCCAGGGAATATGTGTAATGTCTAAAAGGTAAAGTGTGATGCGTATGTACATTGTACATTGTACATGAAATTGAGATTGTCCAGGCTGAGGCTGAAGCTGAGGCTTTAGATCTTTTACACTAAGAATAAGTAGAATTGTACACTGTACAGTGTACACTGCTGTGGACTGTGGACGTTCAGTATAAAAAATCTACACCTTTTTATAAATTACATGTCCACACTCCACACCATAGGAAATACCAAGGCGACCAAAGTATGACATCGTATTCTCGATGCACGATTCACACGATGCAGGACGTATCTACGATGTACAAAGTATGCTCGCCATTCCATCCTGTCACTTTGATTCATGATTCTCCAGGATCCTGGATTTCTGGATTTTTTCTCCTCTTCTTCTTCTTCCAACACCAGACCAGTGATATCACTGTCAGTATTTTAGCTCCAGTTTCCAGTTTCCAGTTTCTAGTTTCAGCCTCAGCTTCAGTTTCAGCTTCAGTTTCACTAAGGAGAAAAAATGAATTTGTAGGCAATTTCATTTTATTTAATACGGGATTCGGGAGATATTCTAGATGCTAGATGCTAGATTTCAGGTTCTAGATGGTAAATTCCATACTGTACAGTGTACAGTGTACACTGTAACGTCTAAAGTGTAAAGTGTAAAGTCTAATGGACATTTAATTTTATTTGTGAGAGGACATGGTTATTATAAATTATGAATTATGTGGGAAGCAGTGTTGAGAAGCTGGAAGGCCGGAAAGTTGGAAATTGGGAAGCTGGAGAAAAGAGACAAGAGCACGAAGAAGGAAGAAGAAGGAAAAGGAAGAATTGAAGAATGTCCTCATGTACGATATTTTTGTCTCATCATCAATTTTAAATTTCCTCTTTTATCATTTACGATATTTTTATACGTGGGCCTGGTGCCTATAAATAAATCAATCCAGTATCCAGTCATCAGCTACTTTGCCACTTTTCTCGCACTATAAAATGTTAAACATGAAATATCAAATGCAATGTAATATGCAGTACAGTTGAACTTTGGAATTTGGGCTTTGGAGCTCTGCAAAATCTAGAATCTAGAATCAGAAGATATCAAAAGAGACTTTTACCTAGAATCTGGAACCTGGAATCTAGAATTATTCTTAATTCAAGGCGTCGAGCGTCGAGTTCAGAACTACCCAGTAGGGTGAGTCATATATTTCAAACGTGCAAATTTTAAGTTTTTACAGTTTGTACATGTTTGGGGTGGCTAAAATAGGTTTCCTGTCAAGTTTCAAGTCGATCCGACGTGATTTAAGGGACATTTGTTAGGTTCAAAATGCCCAAATTTGAAGGGAATTCGAAAAAATATTTGAAGTTTTTGTTCAATTTTAACGCCGCTTACTGAAATATTCCAATTATTCTGACAAACGAACTTATCACTGATGGTCTCTCATCATTGTGGTAGGTTTATCCGGAATATTTTGGTAAGCGGCGTTGAAATTGAACAAAACTTTGAATTTTTTTTTCGAATTCCCTTTAAATTTGGACAGATTGACCTCGTCAAAGGAGCTCTTAATCAAGTCGAATTGACTTGAAACTTGACAGGAAATCTATTTTAGCCACCCCAAACGTGTACAAGGTTTAAAAACCCAATATTTGCACGTTTGAAATATAAGACTCACCCTACTACCCAGCCACATTTTTTTCACAAATTGTCATAAATGTGGTAAATGAGGATTTCTGGACCAAATTGCAACTTTTGTGGACGTGACCCTTATTTTATAGTTTATATGAGTTGGTGTTGAAGTTGACAAAGGAGTAGACAGTAGACAAAGACAAAGACAAAGTCAAAGACAAAGACAAAACAAGGGAAAATGTCAAAGGTAATAAAAAGAAAATTACTCTAGTTTATTTTTATTTATTTTTTGCCACCTTTTTACTCGCTCCACTGTATTTCATTAGTTATGAGGCTACATGAAACATGAAACACGGCTTAATTTTAATTTGTACCTCAGGATTTTCGTATTCTATGGGTGCCTTTTTTTACTTTTTACTTTTTATAAGGTATCAGGAATTTTATGCTGCAAGTTGGAAGTTGTAGGAGTCTAGACTGTAGACTGTAGACGGTAGACAGCACAGACAACAGACAAGAGACAAGTAATAAATGTCCTTTAACCTTGTTTCACTTAGTTTCATTTCATTCAGGGTGACAAGTTCATTAGGCTATTTTAGTTTAGTTGGAAAAATTGGGTTGTACATAAAAGTTAAACTTTATAAGATATTATACATTTTGTATTTTGTACATCTTTTTTGACGTAAAAGACATGAAAAATAAACAAAATGTTTTGTCACTTGTCACCTTTTTGCTCCATTTTCTCCTGCATTTTTGTCACCATTTGTTTCGTTGAGGCTGGGTTTTTTTTGGATTTTTGTTCTAAATTCTAAGGAAATAACAAGTAACCTATAGGTAAAGTAGTCGAGAGTCGCAGTGTGAGAGTGTCAAATGTCGTGTGTTGAGTGTTGACTGTTGACTATTGAGAGTGGAGCGGTGTTTTACAAAAGAGTAATAAAAGTTATTGGGTTGTAAAAAGTGTAAAGGTGTGATAAAATCCCAATCCAAATCCAAGTCAATCCAATCCAATGGAGACACATTCCCATTTACAATTTACAATTTACATAGAAACTGGATGCACAAATAACAAACAAAAGTACAATGTATTTTATATTACTACTTTTTCTGTACAAAAAGGTGTAAGGCGGTCAAGAGTCAATAACAGACGAATAGACGAACCATTAAACATTAACCATCAACAAACTGAACAAACAGCAATCAGGGGAATAATACAACAGTCAACAGCCAACAGTCAACAGTGTTTCAGTAAAAACTGCACATTTTACATTTTAATTTTTAATGCATTTTACATGTTCTACCTTTTCTTATGGTCATTTGAATCTTGAATCTTTTATAATCTTCAACTTGAAACTTGATGCTGGATGAGAGTGATAATAAACAGTAAATAATAAATAACTAAGTAATACTTTATGATTTTTTACAAGCAATTCACATTTATTTGATTTTGATTTGTCTTTCTTTCTTGCTCATTTCTTTGAAATGTTGCTGAAAATGCTGATCCTTTGACGTACTTTTACTTTTTATCTTTTACATTTTACACGTCAGCAACTTGAAATTCGACTTTTGAATTTTGAATATTGTGAGTATTATAAATTTTAAACAAAGGAGATGAATCTCAGCAGAGTAACAGCATGAAAAATTAAAATGAAAAATAATGAATAACATATCAAATTTTGGTAACGTAATTTTGTTTGCTTTCAGAGTTCAGACGTCAGAGTTCAGAGAGAATTAGTTTAAGCTTTACAAGGAAACTGAAAACCCATTTACCTTAAAATTTACTATTTACCTATTTAATTTGTAACTGTGAAGATATCACTTGAGAAAGTCATGTATTACATATTAAATGTATCTACAATCTAAAATGTACATTGTACTTTGTACTTTGTGAGAGGGATTTATCATGAAAAATCAAAAGTGACTTGAATATATTTTTCATTCCAGTTTCTCCTTTCCAGTTTTTGGTCTCTGGTCTGGTTTCTTGGAATTTTGATACACAAAATTGAATAAATCTCATACATCATATTTACAGTGTACAGAATACTGCATTATGAATGAAGAATGAAATGTGGAGTGGTGTGGAGTGAGTAGAGTAAATTCATAAGTGCCTCCATACTCTGTACTCCGCATGTAAGTGGAGTGTGTGGGGTAAATTTATGATAAACAGCAATATAAATTGAATATGGAAATGAGAAAATGCCATCCACCATCATAGTCCAGAGTCAAGAGTGTCGAGTGTAAAGTGTAGAGTCTCAAGTCTGGAGTCCACATACCAAATACCAAATACTTACTAGAGACAAAATACAGAGAACAGAGTACATCTCTGAGCTATAAGTTAAAAGATATGTGGAGTAAAAGCCAAGGGATTTATTTCATGTATAAAATATATACACACTCCACAGACCGGACTGGATTTTACCATATATTTAATATTTAATATCCTCCCGGACAAAAAGCATTTCATAGACACTAGACACTCCAATTTCTGTCCAATTACTACATCTTCCAAGCTTCTAAGAACATTGGTCAAAAGTGGGGAAATACTACGGCTGCGGCTCCCAATTTCACAGATACACAGTATACAGGTTCCAGGAGAATTAAAAAAATCCTACTCAATTTTAGTGTGACCTAGGATTTATGACCAAAAATTTATATGAATTTCATTGGGAAGAAATCTTCACAAAATTCTGTTTCATGCTTTGATTCGGGACTTTTTACATAAATCTAGGACTCTGTAATCTGTAATACAGATACATCCTGTGCACGAGATATTAGATATTAGATATAATATTAGCATTAGAGTAGACATGTGTGTTACATAATACATAAGTGAAGCTATATCTATCGTCCGCCTAGCTTGTATTACACTTGTATTATCTAAATTAAACATGAAGAATAATGAATCATGAGACTTTGACTTTGACTTATACTTTTACATTTATAAGTATAAAGTATAATACTTGATTTTTGATCTAACTTGCCATGCAAATGCAATGAATATAGTATAACATATAATTTGTAGTTCATATAGTTTGTATATTTGCATGAAAAAGTATCATCTTTTCATCTCTCTTGATTAATTCTCTTTCCTCTACTTTACTAGACAGTAGACAGACTACAGATTCAGGTAGCAAAAATAGTAAATAAAATAAATGTGGGATTTGAGGCTTTTTCTCTACGTAATAAAAATAAAACTGATAAATTTTATGAAATGTTCTAGATCTACAATCTACAGTAGATATTTTTTTAGATGCTTCAAGAATTAATCATTCAAAAAAATTAAAAGTCAATATTCCAAGTAGATTCAAGAAACTGGAAGCAAAAGTAGAGAGATGATAGACATGAAAAGTAGCTGAGAATCGAAGGGACAATCATGAATGAATTTCGAGCTAATTAATCTATGAGGTGATGAAGCACAGAGCACTGTGTAAAATTTTGAATGGCGTTGAATCTTGACAAACATTGTAAAAATCTAATTGAATGATGCGAGAGTTTATTTTATTTGCCGTATTGTTTCAAATTATAATTAAATGTAGATAAAAAAGAATAAATAATGCTAAATATGGCAAGTCGATAGTTAAGATTCTCAAAGTAAAATTTAAATGCTAAAAAAAGGACAAATTATATGGACAGTTGATTCTTGATATTTTTTTTCTTTCATATTTCATGTAAGTTTGTTTCCTTTCAATTTTTCTATTGTCAATTGTCAATTATTGTCAGCTTTTCAAATATGTAATATTTCATAGGGAACGACTCATCAGTCATCAAAGAATTGATGAAGGAAATCTCAAGTACATTGTACAACAAGTCAGAAAATGGTAATGAAAACTAGATTTGAGATAATTTTGAAGATTAAAATGACTCTGCCAAATTAGAATGACAATGACAATGACAATGAAAATGGCAATGACAGTAACAATGGCGAAGAACGCCCAAAACAAATTGACAAGCTAACAATGACCAAAGGAAAAGGAGGAATCACTGCCAAAACTTGAATAATTGTCGATTGTCAATTGTCAGCTCTATAATTCTTCTTCTCATTCATCTTTGCATTAAATTGGTTCCAAGTTCCAAGAGATGTATGTTGTAGTTGTGCTTGAGATGATCCAAAATCTAAGTTCCAGTCCACTTTGAAAATGAAATTCGATATGATCTTCACTAATTGTAACAAGTTTCTTCTTCATTTTTCATCTTTGAGCTTTGGGCAGGATAAAAATCCGGTACAAGTAAATACACAATCTATATTATGGAACTTTGAGATTCATCAATCTGAAAAGTATAAGAAATTATAAGAAATTGTACAGCAGCCAACAAAAAATAGAAAATGCTACAAAGACTACAAGAAACAGAATCCGCTTATTTAAAAATCAACTTTTATTTCTGTTTTTTAAATGAGAAGATTTGATATTTGATATGCAAGTTTTTGGCGTGCCATGTAGCAAAAAAAAACATGATAAAAAAGCTGGACATCTGTTGTTGCTCGCGGTCTGCAGACTTTTATCTTTTACATCTTTTATTGTTTATGGATCGGATGAGAGATCAGCGCCAGTTGGATACTGGATACAGATGTATTAAATGACTTATTTAGTTAGGTGTAAGTATTGAGTATGGAGTATGGAGTATCGTGTTGCTGTTGATCAAGATAAAGTTGTTTGACAACAGTTTAAATATTGGTACTCAATATTACCACAACATTTTTCCTGTTAATGTGTACAATTGATAAACAAGCAAAAAAACACTTGATACTTGATGTTTGATATTCGATATCATTACGTATTACTTTTAACCAACACACTACACACGTCTTATAATGTTACATTTGTAACTCAGAGCTCACAGATGAAATGAAAAGTAGACCTGTATCTGCAAACTTGAAACATAAAAATATAGAATATCCAAAATCCAAAATAACACAGCTCACAATCAGCAATCAGCGCGAGATCTCTTATCAACGTGTGCTGTGAAGGAAAATATTATGTTATTCATTATTCATTATTCAATTTACGCAGGTGAAAACTCTCAAGCCACAAGATGATTAAGGCATTTACACACATTTGTTATTGGATTTATCTCAGCTGCCCGTTGCCAGTAAGTGTTTGTAACATTGAATTTCTTGCCCTCGTTACAAAATAGTTTTTTCTATTTTCTATTGATGGACTGACACCAGGTCTTGTAACTATCTTCCTAATTATCAAAGAATTTTTTTTTGTAAAAAATTCAATTTCTATTGAATGAGCAACTCCGACCCAAACAACAAACTAAATAACTAAACCAGCTGATAAGAAGTCTTAGCCAGTACAGATATTTTCTAGAAAAAAGTACAAAGAGATGCATAAATTATAAATACAGTAAATACATACATATTCAAGTTCTAGTCAAGTTGTTTAAAAAAAGAAACAACTGCATAAAACATCATGTAACATTTCACTCTCAACATTTTATAAAAGTGCCGACCGACCACTAGGGTGAGTCATATAATATTTCAAACGTGAAAATCTTGTGTTTTTACACTTTGTACACTGTACACTGTACACGTTTGGCGTGGCAAAAATAGATATCCTGTCAAGCTTCAAGACAGTTCGACTTGATTAAGAGCTCCTTTGACGAGGCTAATCTGTCCAAATTTAAAGGAAATTCGAATTTTTTTTATAAAGATTTTGTTCAATTTCAACGCCGCTTACCGAAATATTCCGAGAAAACGTACGATAACGACCAAAGATGAAGACGTCGATGGAGTTGTCTGAGTCAATTGGAATATTTGTTTAAGCGGCGTTGAAATTGAACAAAAACTTCAAATTTTTTATGGAATTCCCTTCAAATTTGGACACTTTGAACTCGTCAAATTACCGCTTAATTCACGTCGGATTGACTTGAAACTTGACGGGAAATCTATTTTAGCCACTCCAAACATGTACAATGTACAACTTGCAAAAACTTAAGATTTGCAAGTTTGAAATATATGACTCACCCTACCGACCTTTTGAGATTTGAGATTCTGACTTCTGACTGTGTGATTACAGTTTTATCAAGCTTGATTTTTTTGCCATTTTTATCATCGTCTTTTGCTATTCTGGAATCTGGAACTACTTTTCTCTTTCGTCTTTTGAGTACAAACGACAAACGCCAATTCTAATATGTTTCTACTTTTTTCATTTGAGTTTTAGAATTTAGAATGACCGTGGGGGCATGATACTGTTGGCTGTACGCACACACACAGCATAGCACAGGAGCTCACAGCCACATAAAAAACGTCAAAAAAAATGCTCTGCTCCGCACCAACAATAGGAAAAAAATTCCAAGGATATCTAGGTATTGGGTTTAGCTAGCAGTCTTTTTTTTCTCTATCGAGCAGAGCATTTTTTTTGACGTTTTTTATGTGGC
>JABASP010001050.1:0-35194 GCA_019776565.1 Sminthurinus signatus | reverse complement strand
TTTCTATAGTTTCTAGTACCTAGTACCATCCGTAGAAAGAGGATGAGAGTTGATGCCGTGGTGGTGCTATGAGACCAGGTGGTGGTGGATAGGAGTTTGGGGCCAAAGTTGAAGCCATAGTGGCTCGGCTAGTTAGACTTCCCCATGTTTCTTCGGTCATGGCTTGTCCGGGACAAGACGCCGCATAACTTGCTAGACTTCCTGGCGCTGGATTCTATGTTAAACAAGAAACGAAACGAAAAAGGATTCATACATATTATTTATTATTTATACATGTATACACAATACACACATCTACTTTTAGCCACAAAATGTATCATGTTTCAACTTCAACATTCATTTATGTTTTTTTTTAAAAAATACATTTCTTTTTCTTTCCACGTATTGTTTTTGTTCCTTGTTCCTCTTCTTTATCTTATCTCTCTTATTCTATTGAGAATTGAGAATGGAGATTTGAGAGATGAATGAAAAATTGAAAGGAAAAAAAATTCTGAGACAGTCTGAGAAATGTTGAGATAGACAATAAGATTTATAAGATGATATTATTCTGCTTGAATACATGATGCATTGTACTTATTACTACTTATTACTGCGTATGTACATAGAAAATATAAATACATGTATCGAACGGTATGTATTATATAGGAAGATGAAGTAGTCAAAGAATAATAAAAGAATTTTATCAACTCATTCTCCATGTAAATAGCAGTTAGAGATATTTAAAACATGCATATCTCATGGGATTCATTTGTAAAAAGAAAAAAGTAGAGGAGAAAAGAAACGCCTTTAGTATTGAGTGTTGAGTGTTGAGCGTTGAGCGTTCAGCTTGGCGTTTAGATTTTAGAGTTTAGAGTTTTATATCTCAGAAGGTTGGAAGTTGGAATGTTGTGTGAGAATGGTTAGTTTGTGAATGAATTAATGAATGAATACGTAAGTAGCTCATGTGTACATAATACTTGAGTGGAGAGTGGAGTTACGATACACTTTAGATTTTACATTACATCATAGAAACACAGTAGACAGTATTAACGAGAGAGAGAGAGAGAGCAAGATAGATTGGAAGGATGGATTTTTTTCAAAGAGTTTCTTGTTTCTTATTTTTCTCACCTGCTGTGACATGATAGCGGAGGAGGGCGTATAAGCTGATCCCATTAAAGAATTTCCTAAAGATCCCGTGTAAGTTGAGCCAGTTGATGGAACGGGCGATGACATGGATACACATGATCTTGATGTCATAGATGTCGGTGGTTGAGGAGCAGGAGGTTCACTCATCGTTGAATATTGTAGTCCTTCATTACTAGTTGCTACATGAAATAACATGATAATAATAATTTAGACAATATTATTTTTGGTATTATAATTCATCTGCATAATATTTCATATAATACATATAGTGTATGAAAAAAATACATGTCATTGTAATATTTTCAAATTTCAACCCAAAAGAATTCTAGAATCTAGACATGAGAGATGAGAGACAGATGAACATTAGATTGAAAGAAATGTGTGAATGTGTGTAAAAAGTGTAAATTATGATTGCGCCTTTCCATCCAATTTATTTTTATCATCTTCATCACTCTTTTTTGAATGTTGAATACTGAATGCATGGTTGACGTTGAATACAATACAATACGTGTGCGTATGAATACGAGAATATTATTTAGTGAATAGCATTCATGTAAATTACAAATGTCGAATGAAAATGAACTCAATTCCCTATCATATTTTTCAATACTATATACTTTTGCTATTATAATGAGTGAAAACACAAAAAAATGACACTACTATAGTAGTTTGAACGAAATGGGTATAATATAATTTATAGAGACTATAGAGAAGGACGTCAACAATCAACAGTCAACAGAGAGGGAAAATCTAAGAGGATGTGATAATGTGATATAGAATAGCTCATATACTACACGAGTAACAAAACCTAGCCAATTAGGAATGACTACATGGAATACAAATACAAATAAAATGTGAATTATAGCCATAATCTATAATAAAAAAATAATAGAGAAAATCCCAATTCAATTCAATTGTAATAATAATGTACTAGTATTATTATTATTATATAGATTTTTATGTAGTACTTCAGTACCTTTAGTATAATAATATCACGTACATGTATCTCAAATACAATACATTGTACATTGTACATGAATGGAAGTATTTTGACTCATTGGAGCTTATAATAGTGAATACGAGATACAATAGATAGAGAGGACGATGGGTTAGTGGGTGCATGTCGTAAGAGAAGGATTTTTTGGAATTAGAACGTCGAACGGATGCAGGATTGTCACTCAAGCGAAGTCAGCCATCCAGGGGAAAGTGAAAAAAAAAGGTGTCGACAATCATCGACTGCTTTTGTCAGAGAGTGTAAATTGTAAATATGTTATACAAAATACGTGTACTTACTACAGCCATATAGGTAGACATTGATGCACATATACATTATACATACACACTGAAATACAGGTAGCTCCTCTCTCTCTAAGGGTTTGATGTGATCATAGTAGTGTGACGGTCTAAACACAGCATGAATGACAAATAATGCACTGACTGATAAGATGGCTGGGTGTGCCTTTTCCACCACATACCACCACTCACTACTCTATCAAAAATGGATGTACTTGGATACTTGCACAGAATCCTCGTACACTCTCGTATCATCAAAAGTCTTCCATGTTCTATAGACTTTGGCATTTGGCATAGTACTCCCTACATACATAGTACATAACAATATGATTCTGAAAATATTATACATTACACTATATTATTACACACATTCTTTCTCATTTTTTTCTAGATTCTAGATTTGTGCATCTACTTGACTTTAATACTTTTAACTTTTAATACTTTAATACACACAATCAACTTGTACAAACTGAAGGATAAAAGATAGAATGAAAGAGAGAGAGAGGGAGAGAGGGTGTGATTTCTTAGACAGAACAATGTATATTGAATGTTGAACGTAGAAAAATTAAAGGTTCAGTATTTCTTACCTGTTCCTCCTCCAGATCCTCCTGTTAAATGGACATTTGACGATTGAAAATCTTGCTGTGATAAGTATGAAGATGTAGAACTTGCATAAATATTCCCATAACTTCCTCCTCCACTTGAAATTTGTTTACGGAGTCTGGCTCGCCGATTACTGAACCAAACCTAGATTTTTCAAAGAAATTCACGTCTAATTACACAACAACCAAGTATCAAATAAGAAAGTTGTCAATTTCCGTAAAGTATCAGTACATAGTACATAGGGCATTATAATATAGTCTCCATATAATTTACTACATAAAGATGCTTCTTTCCTCGTCTTTATAAATGTTTTGCCTAAAATATATAAAGCTGAAAGATCTAAGAGCTTCTTTTTATAAAAGTTGACATTCTTCTTTCCTCTTTCCTTATACGAATAATTTATATAAATTAATGATAATCATTGTTCTCTCATGAGACTTGAGTACACGATTCATATGATTTAATATCAAATATCGAATATCAAAGCTGTTTAAGAACAAATATGTAACAATACACTTCATCATAGGTATGTAGACGTAAAATGTGTAAAATATAATACTATGTGTAGTACAAAGTACATGCCCATTGTTTACTGCACTAACTCGTCATGAATTAAGTCCAAGACTTATTCACCTTCTCTTTTTTTGAGCTCCAGAAGTCTACCTACTTGGCTTGGCTTGGCTGGCGTGTACAAAATGAATTATGAATTTATTGTTGTTAATGTCTTTAAGGGGAAACAGTAAATAATATTGTTACATTTCTTTCCTATTATTCTTTCCGATGTTCCTACACACACCTTCTCAATAAACCCAGTTTGTAAAAACTTCAAAATAACGGAAACTGTAGATATTGCGCTATTTTGGAGTCAGATGTCGACAAATTAAGAGGTTTTTTATTTTTTGGTTCCTGAAAAAAGGGCTTATTATTGCGCCAAATGAAGATTTGGCTCAAAATAAGCGAAATCGTCCATTTTGGCTTAATTTGAAGACTGAAAATGACTTATTTTGATTCCGAAACTAGTCATAATAGGTTTTTGTTACCGGGTGGGGATAGCTAGAGGAATTTCACAATTCGTTCAATTCCTAAAAATTACAAAAAGCAAGTAAAAAATAAAAAATGTACAATATACATATTGTCTTTATTTAAATTAAAAATCTCAATCTGCATATGTTAAGTCAAGTTTGGGAAAAATAAAAAGTAAAAAGTAAAAAGGGTGAGCCCAAGTAAAAAAGAAAACTCAAGGCCGTATGAGGAAAACACAAGGCACAAGGGAAGAAGAAAAATGAAGATTCTTTTCATTTTCCCTTTCCTTCCCACAAGATTTCATTAACTCATTTCATCTCATCTCATCGCGTCTTCCCAAGTAAAAAAATACAAAATACAAAATACAAGACACAAGACACAAGACAAAGACGTAACAACCGTAGGAAAAGAAGAAGAGGAATGAAAAGGAGGCACCCATAAAGCGAGACAGTACCGGTACAAACTACAAAGAGAAGGAAAGCGACGGAGGAGGAAGAGAAGACATAAACACGGATGTTTTATTATACACAGTCGTTGTATCTTTTACGTGACTAATAAAATCCTTAAGATTGGTTAGAGAAAAAAAATTATGATGGTTCAACTCACTCTTTTACTCTTTTACTCATTCAACAGTATTGTAGCCAAGAGGTGCGGAGCTGGAGCTGATGCTGATAAAAGTCACCGTAGGAGTCAAGTCAACATACAATACGAAACACCATTTGCCATCCGCCATTCACCATCCACCATCTTTTATATGTTTATATACATAAAAATGTTTGTCTTATTTTTCCCATATGAGAATGAAGAATTGAATTGAATCCTCCGCTTTTTTTATTTCATTCCCCAGTTTGGAGGTTGGAATTTTTGAATTGGGCCTCTTCTTACTTCTTACATTTTGACTTGCTTTCCCTTACCTCCGTTTCTTATGTATTTTATCATATCATTTTGTAGACACATAAACGGGAAAAAATCGATGTGTCTAGTGTCTACTGTACACTTTGTACTTTGTACTTTCACTTTGTACTTTCACTTTCTACTTTATTTTGCTTTTATTTTTAAAGGTGGAAAGATATGATGTATCATGTACATTATGTATTATGTATGCACATTGTAAATAAAGTGTAAAATTCTAGGTATGAATAAAACCCATGAATTTAGAATTGTAATTCTATGGCTTGGTTTTAAAAACCCTCTGGATTCTAGATTCTACATTCTACATACATTCTTTATTCTTCTTCCTAGATTCTAAATTCTAGATTCTAGATTCTAGAATCTAGAAAGTAGAGACTCTAGACTCTAGACTCTATAGACTCAAGACAAAAAGAAATTCAAGAGAAAGGAAACAACTTTGAGTTTATTCACAACGTAAAATGTACAATGTACAATGTAAAATGTATGAGCTTGTTTTTATAGTAAAGTCTATCCTTGAGAAATTAACTATTGCTCTCCAGAGTCATTGTTTATTTCTCTAGAAAAAATAAGAAGGGGAATAAAATGTGTGTGGTTTGCATTTTCTCGTTGACAAATAAGATATCCAAGATAAGATCTAGTTGTAGTTGTAGTTGTAGCTCTGGCTGTAGTTTCAACTGGAGATGAAGATGAAGATGTAGATAGATAGATCCACCGTATGTGAAAATAAGGATGAGGCTGTAAAACGAGCACGTGTCCATGTGCTCAACTTGATGAGCATCAAACATGTTGATGCTGATTCTGATACTCGTGTCTATCCACAATCTACAATCTACACAGCGCCAAGCTGTTGAAAGACAAAAAAGTAAAGACAAAGAAAAAGACAAGAGACGAGAGATGTTGATTCAAGTACTCGTACCATTTTTGGTCTGGTTTGGTATCAGCCCAACTGACAGAGGTACAATAAATCCTAATTGGGATTTTTCACATGGGATACAAAATACAAAATACAGACATCACCAAACAACTCAGCTCAACTCAGTTTTCTTTTAGCATCAACGAAGAGAAAGCTACAGAAACTGGAACTTGAGCTACTTGAGGAACTTTTGTCTCTTTTTGTACAAGAATGTCAGATGAGAAGTAAATTAACAGGAAAAACTAAATAAAGGTACCACATGCGTAGTTATGTGCCTTGTCAATTTTTCAAGGGACTCTTTCTTTTTACCAATTGTGTCACCTTTATTTTTTTCATTTTCATTGTCATGATTGTAGTAAAAATCTGCGAAAATCTGTTCCATATTTCTTATCTAAAAGTAAGTACATTTGTACACTCGACTGAGCATTGAGCATAGAGATTCGAGAATTCATCCACTTTCACATCCACTTTCCACAGGAGAAACGACGAGAGTTCCGCATATTTTTCTATTTATTTTCCGTGTCACCGGTGGGACAATCGGTGATTCTTTGCATATTTCATATAAAAGTTATGCCATACGCAATATGCAATAGAATATAAAATATCTTTTTGTGTGACTTTTTCAAAGTAAAGACTTTTTCAAAAAAAAAGAAAGAAAGGATTTGACAATTCTGAGTTTTGAGCAAAGAACAAACATGCTCAAAAAATCTCGAATCTAGAATCTCGAATAAGGTACAGTGAAGAGTGAAGAGGTTTTTTTCGGAGAAAATCACAGGATTTTCTTCCTCGGATGTTAAAAGCCAGAATTGCACGGCATGTAATGTTAGGTTGGTACTGGTACTGGAAAAAGAATTGATGAGAGAAAAGAGGAAAATCTAAGAGACTTACGGCACACTGGGAAAGAAACGTAATGGCTCTTCTGGTGAGTCCATGTATTTCAACTGTATACATTACGACTCTGGTACATTTTACTTTGTATTTTGTATTTTGTACTTTGTACTTTGTACATTGTACACTGCATAATGTATAAAATATGCCGAGTAATCTTTCTTTTCTTGGTCTACTCCGAATTCTACATGCTTTATGTATGCACGGAAAATTCTGTAATGTCTACAGCCTAAAGTCTAGACTCTAGATTCTACAGTTTAGAGTCTACAACGAGTATTTATATTTATGCTTGAATACAGCATGAAATGTTTTTATACATATTCATGAGCTCTGTTTTCTTTCCCCGTATTATTCTTTCTACTACGGTTTTTGTACATACATGTGTGTATTTTGTTCCGTGTGTACTTAGTACTTTCTCTGTGCATATATTTGATATTTCTGAATGTGTTCCACTCGTTTCTCAAAACACTCTGGTCCTCTCTGCCTCTGTCTCTTTTTCTGATTCTGATTCTGTGTTTCAACATTCAACATATTGCAAAAGTCAAACTTGAGAGTTTTTAGAAAATCTCCGTCCTCCATCATAAAAAATATGCATAATACATAACAAAAGGAACTGAGACATTGAAATACATTTAGAGACCTGGGTATATAATATAATATATAATATATAATATAGAATGTAGAATAAAGAGAAAAGAGCTTTACACAGCCCAGTTTTGTATTTTGTATTAAAGTCAACTGAACTGAATAACTGCAGAGTGCAGGATATGTAGAACATGAAGAATAAAACGGAATTTGAGATGAATCATACCATATCAAACGATATAAAATATAATATATTGTACAGTGTACACTTTTGTTTCAATACATTTCTCCCATGGGCTAAAAGAAAACAGTAAAAACAGGACAAAGTACAGAGTACAAAGTACACGATGAGAAATTCTCCCACCCCAAAAAATCCAAAACATGGAAGAAGTGGGCTTGTTTTCGTGGGGGAGGGGAAATAAAATATACTCCAGATTCCAGGTTCCAGATTTCAATGGGAATGTGAATATAATAATAAATATGAATGTGAATATGTGGATGTGGGCCGCACAACTGTGTTGAATCGGACTGTAGTGTATTGATTTACATGTTGTACAATGAACATTTTGTACATTTGTTCTACACTTGTTTTTGTTTTTATTTTTGCTTTCTTCAGGATTGCTCAAAATCAACAGAAGAAACCCCTCAAGAAAAGTTTTGTAGTGGAGAGTGAGAACGAGATGTCTATATTAGGATACAACAATTCTCTGTGTATCACACATTGGATATTTTGTCTCTAGTCTCTACATTTCAAATCACAACTCAAGTTGCTTGTGATTTCAATATGAGTTGTGCAGATACCGACAACCGACAACCGACAACCGCGGCAACCCGCAGACAAGCAGATGAAGTTGTCCATTATGCATTCCACCTGCTTTTTAGGAAGCAAAGCTGCCTATTCAAATCCCGGTGTCTGTCCGTCTAGCGCCAGTTTCGAGCTCATCTTGAGGCCAATCTGTAAACTAGCGACCTAGCGGACATTTTTGAAAGTTTAAAAATAAAATTTTAGAAATTTTAGCGGAGCCACCTAGCTTTCATTTTTGGAACATACTCGTTGCGCCCCCTAGCATTCATTTTTGGAAAATATTCGTTGCGCCATCTCGCTTGTATTTTAGGAACTCGCTGGTGGCGCCACCTAATGGGCAAAGCTTGAATTTGGTTTCACCATCTAGTGGGCAAAGTTTTAAACCATATGGTGGAAAAGTTTTAAGGACGAGTTTAAAATACGTGGTCGTAGTGTTATAACGGCGGACAGAATCTTTTCGTCGTTTTATACTATGCTTCGCTTCCTAAACCTTTGTGTTTTAAAGGCGATACGAAATCCTGAAAAATGTAGGATTTTTGACTTTATTCGTTTCTGGTTTCTTTCCTTTTCCTTTGCTCCGTTCTCCGTTCTCCTTTGAATACTTTCACAATATAAAATATACTGTTCTGGTTTTATTGCGTATTGTGTTTTTGGCGGCGGTTGGTTGAAGAAAAGAAGGAAAAAATTCCAGTGGTCATATCCATGCTCCAAACTCCAAACTGTATACTCTATACTCTGTGTCTTTGTATCTCGGCTGGCTGGCTCGCTCGCTCGCTGCATTGCTGATTCTTTGCAGAGATGCAAAAACATGTGTAATGTAATGTAAAGGAGTCATTCGTTCCAGTTGCAGACTCTGAATCTAAATCCAAGTCCAAATTCAAATCATTCCAACTTCATTGTCTAGATTCTAGAGTTGGAGTAGAGTAAAGATTCTGCACAATCTACAAAGTTCTGCATATATGTGCGTGTTTGTGTGTGTGTGTGTGTGTGGAGTGTGTACTTAATCCATAGATGAATAGTAAATTTTGATGGGCCTCATATTGACACACTCTTTCTCTTTCCACTTGGAGACGAAATAGAAATAGGAAGACGGAGGAAGAAACGGAGAGAAAGAATGAAAAGTATGTCATTCAGCATTCAGCATATGTGAAAACAAATTGCTTGAATCTTGAAGCACATCCACAACTATCAACTCTCTACGTATTACGTATACTTGTTTCGTTTCCAACTCCAACTCCAATTTCGATTCCAATAGAATGGAATCAAATTAAATCAAAACAATCGAGTGAGTGGTGCAGTAAAATAAAATAAAAGTACACAACCTACACTTTTCAACTGGATCTTGAAAATAGAAAATAGAAAACAGACAATGGAAAATTGACAGCTGTGTGCTCTTTATAATATCTGTAAATGATAAATGGGCAGTTGATTGATTTTTACCCACTTGAAAATACTTTACTCTTGAACTGTGTTTCTTAAACAAAGTAGACATTTGTATTTCAAAATTCAAACATTTAATTAGATTTAAGCTTTAATTTTGGTCCATTTCCATTGTTTAATATACTGTATACTGTATTAATTATGAATTACGCGGCGTTATTTAAAATAGCAAATAGTAAATACAAAGTTATATTTTATACGGAAGATGTTTGCCATGTTTTGACTGCTGTCACATTTTTCATATTCATTTTGGCAGGCAAAGTTGAATTGATTTAAAACAAAGATGAAAGTCCGCTTGTTATTTGTACATTGTACATTATACATAATACATTATACATGGAAAAGTCTGTTGTTGAGTCACAAGTCCAAATTCCAAATTCCAAACTCCAAACTCCAAAGTCTCAAGTTTGCTGGTTCTGGTTCTGGTTGTTTAAGTCAAGCCAAAACGTAGAACGTGGGCCAAGTGGAGATTGAGATGGAGAAAAGTAGAAAATGTCACGTCCCACACCGATCTCACGAACTTTCAACTCGCTCTCTCTCTCTATCTCTCTATCTCTCTCGCTCACTTTTGACTCCCCTTGTTTTAACTCAAGCTTCAAGTCTCAAGTCTGTTACACACTACACACTACACACCCTTCTGATCCAGTCCAAATGTCACGAATCTCATCTTATTCTCATTATTTACAAATAGTTGTGCCAAGATACAGAATGCATAAAGTTTGGCGGTAAAATGATGAGTATGAGCTTGAGCTTGGACTTTCTCTTCTCATCTCTTTTTCTGAGCTACTTGTTTCTCTATTCTCTATTTGGAATTTGGACCAATTCATCTTTATCTTATCTCTCCTTTTCACATTTACCCTTTTCCATTCTATCTTATCTTCTTTCATTCACAGACTGTTTCAAACTCTCTTCAGATAAGAAATCAAGAGTTTCTACTTTCCAGATTATTAGCAAGAGGAGAAGAGATGACTACAACGAAAATGACAATGACAACGACAAAGGGGACGAGGACTAGTCCACACTCAACTTTGAATTGGATCTGATGCAAAATTATTCATTATTTATCA
Organism: Sminthurinus signatus; assembly: GCA_019776565.1. Lineage (NCBI taxonomy): Eukaryota > Metazoa > Arthropoda > Collembola > Symphypleona > Katiannidae > Sminthurinus > Sminthurinus signatus. The sequence continues at coordinate 24,540 of JABASP010001050.1, read as the reverse complement.
TTACTGAAGCAGAATAAAGGACGTCTTCATCTTTGGAAACTTTTTCTGCTTCTTCTTCTTGTTTTTCTGTGCTCTTGATTCTTGATGTGAGAGTCTCATCATCATCGTCATCTTTCTCTTCATTGACGATGACATGAACAAGAAAACAAATAAGATACAATTTAAATAACAAACCGTCGGGCTCGTGTTTATTATACATTTTCTCATAGTTTGAGTTTCAGTTTGAGTTTTGCCGCTCAAGTTTGGCGTTTGGAGTTTGGAGTTTGGAAAAAGTGCAAGAAAACTAAAGGTGAGTCCAACACAAGTTTTCTCCATCTAAAGGAAAGCAAAGAAGCAAAAACTTAAGCATGGTTCAATTCCCCAAGTCAAATCCCAACTCATTAGCAGCATCAGTGTAAATTGTATCAAGTACCGAGAAAGAAACAGAAACTGGGAATCAAGTATCAAATCAAAAGTTTGGCTCGTTTACTAGAGTAGAGAAGAAGAATATTGAAGAAGAAGAAGGATGAAGAAGAGAACAGAGTAAAATATACAGTATGCAGTCACTGGGAATGGGAATTGGGATGGGAATTGTAAATTTAGAAAACAACAGAATGTACAACAGAAAACAGACAAAAGAAAAGTAAACACACCGACAACATTATTCAATTAACCATTAATGAAACATTTTGTTTCCTGTTCCTTGTACTTTTTCAACTTTCGACTCTTCCTCAACTAGAAAAATTGATAATGAATGCATAATGTCTACAGTGTACAAAGTAAAAAATTAAAAAGATAACTTAATTGTCAGAACAGAAGGTTTTGCCCGTTAGTAACTTTAAAATCAAGAATTAAGAAAGAAGAATTTGTGTCTTTGTATCTACTTGAAAATAGATAAATAGTTATTTAAAAAGGAATGAGTAATGACTTCTGACAAAAACAAAACCGGAAATTGGATAAAGTAAAAAATTAAGGGAATTCTACCCTGTCCCAATTTTTTCGGCACCGTTACTTTGTTAATCTTTTACAAGGTAAAAGCCTCCAGTTTCCAGTTTCCAGTCTCCAGAATTCAGACTTGTACTTTTACCTATCACAACATCACATTACCTATTTATACACGGGAAATTCACCTCTGCAACTCCTTTCTGGTTCCTTTTTCTTATTTATGAATGTGGCAATTTTGAAGAAAGTTTCCCAGAGAAAGTTACTCTTTGAATTTCTTGGGTTGTTTTCTTTTGTCTTATTTCCTTTTTCCAACCTGCATATAATTCATTATTAAAGCAGTGGCGGAAGGTGAAACGTGCTCCTTGGGAACTTATTGTCCTTGTTTCTTTATTTATAAGGCCAGTTGCAAACCCCTGTTTTTTATAATTGGTAATTCTTTGCCCACACAAAAAATACTAGAAAAACCACAGTCTGGATAAAACTAAAAGGTTTTAGAATGACACGTTTTAGCTTAAAAGTTTAGATGCTTAGAATTAAGATGTTAATAATAATTAATAATACTACATAATATTCTCACCTCTCCCAATAAAATAAAGTTGAGATGATGATGACTAAGATTATGATTATGATTATGACTGTGGTGTAAATACAACTAAATTTGAAGTCAACTTGAATGGTCAATAGAAAATAGAAACCCCATTCAATTCCATAAACCACTGACAAAAAGTCCATTTACTAGTGTTCTATTTTTCACTGTACATTGTACAAGGAAGTCGACAACTACATAGAAAATCTCCTGTCATTGACATTCACCAATTCCATTTCCCATAAAAGAGAAAAGAAGTACGTACATCTTAAAGAAACGAGTTGAGGTATTAGTGAACTTTCTCCAGTCTTTTAAGCTAAACTGAAAAACTGTGGCGATGAATGAAATGATCAACTCTTGTCTATAGCTATAAAATGCCACTTTGTAATATTTTTAATAGAAAGTATTTTGGGACTTTGACTTTGACTTAGTTTTCCGTGACTACAAATTCCTTTGTGGAGGAGAAAGAGAAAGCTTTTAAACTTGGTCCGTTTAATAGTTATTAGCTATGTAATCCCGCATTAAATCTATAATATATCGTGTGTCGGGGGAGTCAAATGGACTGGAGCACTACAGCACTAATAAGGAACAGCTGAAGAACTCGAAGCTCGAAGAGTTTGGAGCAGAACATCCAGAGTACAGTACAGACTTTCTCTCTTCATATATTTAATAAAGGTGGAAGACATTTACATTTCCGAGTCTTTTTCTCCTCTCTCTCTTGCTTTTGCTTTTGTCTTGTCTTGGCTTAGCTTTGAAGTTTAATGTATAAGAGAGAGCGGCGTTTTATGTACATTATAGATTTTAGATTTTAGATGCAGTGTGTAAATTGTAAATGGTAAATGGTAAATTGTAACTTGTAATAAAGAGACAAGAGAGTAAAGTGCAGTGGAAAGTGTGAAGAAAAGGTTGAATGCAATTATTACAAAGTAGGAGTAGGACGAGAGAGTCTCATGAAAAATGAAAGGACAGGTACATTATTATTATTAATACATCAACTTTACTTTTTGCACTCCCCATTTCCCAAATACTAAATACTAAGCACCAGCACAATAGATAATAGATGGACATGTAAAACGTGGGTAGTTTTGCACATGATTCTATAGTTAATGAAGGAGAAAGTATTAGTATCATGTGCACCTTGTCCCGTGTACCATTCTAGATTCTACATTCTACACTCTACACTTTAGATTCTAGACTCTAGACTCTAGGCAGTACAAGAGGTGAGACAATAAATTAAATATGGATTAGATAGTCGGAATATGGAATGGGAGAAGAGAGAAGAGGAGAGCTTAAAGCACCATTAAATGGCTCATACCGTCAATCGGAGAAACGGAGAATCCTAAACTCTAAACTCTAGAATTCTAGAACTGGACAAAGCACTCAGTTTCAGTTCAAAAGTAAATGTGGACTCTTTAGTAAATTTTACGGTAGTTTTGTCTTTTTCCTGTTCTAGTTCTAGTTCTTTTGCAATGTCTGCTGCTGTCTTTTTCTATTAAAAATTCACAAGATGCATAATACGCTTTCTTCATTTTGTTTCTTTAGTTTAGAGTTTAGAGGGTAGATGTGTTTTGTGTTTTGTGTACTAAACGCCAAACTAAAAGTTGCTCTCCAAACTCGAAACTCCGAACAGTCAACAGTCAAAGAAGAATGAGAATGGGCAACTTGTGTCAAATCTCGTTATTACTTGATGACCTTTCACTCCTCCGCCTCATTATCTATTAATAATTATTACCTCTCCTAAATTTAAATGGGAAAATGGGGAATGAGAGTAGAAAAGTCACTTAAGCCAACAACCAACGACCAACGACCTACGACCAACGCTCATATACATATATACATATATCCATTAAACCCTGGTTCATATCTTATGAATACTTGAATACTTTCCTTTGAATCTCTTTCTTCTCAAGACTTTGCAAGTAGAAGAACTATAAACAAAAGAAACTATAGAAAGTACAAAATACAAAACAATACAGTAGGAATTATGAATTCATATTCATGTGTACTCGATGCAAAATTTGGCTGTTGACGGTTTTGTCATCTTTTACCTTTGCTTTCTATTCTTAAAGTAGATTTTAAAATGTCTTCATCTATTCCATTTATTCCTTGTCCTTCCAAATTTAATCACTCTCAGAACTTTGATGTGAAAGAAACTTGTTTTTTGATCCTTGATCCTTGATCTACTAAGGCAGAGGATGAGAACAAAAATATGAATATGAATATGGTTGTGAATGTAAAAGTGAAAGTGAAAGTAGAAGTGGGGGAGTTGGAATTATTTAGAAATTGAAACTAATGTAAATTGAGAAGGAAAGTTGTCAGTTGGGAATATTTTCTCCAGTGAATTTGATTTCTGTTGTCTTGCTCAATGCTCAATTCTCATCCTTTTGAATGTAAAAAGTAAAAAGTATTCTTCTTTCTCTTGCACATCTTGTACCTTTTATATCTTTTATAGCTATAAATGTTGAATTTCTACATTTCTTGCAAATTTCTACTCAACTGATGAACGATCAAGAGGAATAAAGAATAAGGAACAAGAAACAAGGAAGAGGGTGAATTCATTCATCCTTTGTGTAATATGCCGGTATTCTCATTCCTTGTCTCCTCTTCTCCTCTTTTAAATTTCTACAAGAATTCCCTCACTTTCTCCACTTTCTCCGATCCCTTTGATCGCTCCTCTTTTCCTCTTTTTTAATCTGCTACTGGTGCAGTTTCAAATTTTCAAATTTTCAAGGGAAACCTTTCATCCTCATTGTCATAATCATCATGATCACGGTCATGATCATCGGTATCATCATCATCATCATCATCGTTAGCTTGGAATCGAAATCAAGGAATGGAACAAGAAGATAAAGAATCTTGTTCAAAATACAAGGAAATAAAAGAAAGTATCTACAGGAACTTTCTCTTACTTTCAGTTCATCACATTTCATGCCGTTGTACAATCAAGTGGAGAGAAAGGAGAATTGAGTAGATTGGATACAAACAGAGTAAACGAATACGAATACGGATAGGGATATTCTCCGTATCGTTAGTTTAAGTTGTAGCCGTAACTGTAGTTGTAGCTGTACTTTATACTTTTTATACTTTGTACTTTGTACATGTAGTTTAATTTCGTTGAGTTTATTTTTAAGGAGAAAGAGAAGCCTCTTTATTCTCCTCCGTTCAGTTCAGTTGAGCTCAGTTAAGGGAAAAGGTAGACGGTGGAGGTTTGTCTTTTCTTCTTTTCTTCTTGGGTTGAATTTAGTCATCTGCAGAAATTCTTGTAATGTCCCCATCTGATCCATTCCCAGAGGGCCCATTTTACTCTAAATCCCCGTTTCTCCATTTCTCTCTCTTCTTCTTCTTCTTCTTCTTCTTCTTCTTCTTCTTCTTCTTCTTCTTCTTCTTCTTCTTCTTTTTGGCTATCCCAGACTACCCATTTCTTCTTACACCTTCCGACTCCCTCTTAAACAAGGATGAAACAAGAATGCTCAATGTTTCAGCGGCCCCCGCCAACCCAACTCCAACTCCAAATCCAACGCCAACGCCGAAGCCTTCATCAACATTGTCCGCATCCTCTCATCCGAATAGAACAGAGAGAAAACGGGCCGAGTTTTAAACATGTATAATGTATAATGTATACTGTCAAGTCCACGGCGGTATCAAATTGAAATTACACTCATTTCATGAACAGGAGCATGAACATGAACATGAATCTTGAATTTGTCCGTTGGGTGAAGCATCATCAAAATTTCCCGGAAAACAGCTCATCCATGAACAAAAGAAGAGAGAGAGAGAGAAAGAGAGATAAAAAAGTAAAAGTAACTGTACGAGTACACGAGTGCTCACATTCATCCTTTTTCTCTGTGTACCGTGAATAAACTGCAGGATACACAGTACACAAAGTGTACACATGAAAACTAGCAAAATTGTTAGACGGTGGAGTCTGGAGCATTCAGCACTGTGCAGTGTGAAGAAAGTAAATGGGAGAAGGGAAACAAAGAGGATGGAGACATGTGAGCAATCAAACATCAAATGTGTGGGCCTTGTTTACAATTTCTACAGGATTCTACGTGTACACTGTACACAGTAAACTGTATATAAAAAGGTACAGTCAACAGTAAATAGTAAATAGTAAACAGAGGGGCTCTCCGTTCCCTCAGCACGATGACGATACATGATATTTGATGTGATATGATGTTGATCTGAAATTTGAAATGTTGGTTGTTGGTGTTGATGTTGATGTTTGAGGACGGTGATTTTCTTGTATGATGATGATTTGATGAGTTGATGAGCAGCATGTGTATTGTGTATTCACCCCTTTTTACTTTTTTACTTTTTACGCTACCCACATGGATAAAATATAAAATATTCATAGAGTCAAGTGTTGAGTGGGGATTATCATAATATTTATTTATTTACTCAAGCAACGAGTTTCTGTATCACTTTTGATGTGAGAGTTCAAAATCAAAATTTCAAGAATCAAAACTCATGGCTCAAGGTGCAAGGCTCAAGGCTCAAGGTGCAACAAAGATTATATAGATGAAGATGGCATTTTTAAAATTCTGTGCAAAATTCACTCATCATTTTCCCCTGTTTTTGCATACTGAATACTAACTTCAAAAATACAGAAGAGTAGATGAACCTCTAGTTTTTTAGGGAGTGAGGAATTCTAGAGAAAGTGGTATGTACTAATATTATATTCCATATTCTGTATGGTGATGCTTACAACTTGCAGATTATCAAGAATGTCTTGAATAAAGAATAAAGAATAAAGTCTCAAGTCACGTTGTGTTTTATTTTTATTTTTTATAAATTCAAATTTTTCTACAGGTAACCAATTTTTTATCAGCCTTTTTCATCTTTCAAGTTCATCACTTTTTCCACTTACACATGTGCTCAATTTTTACTTGCGCCATACATTTAACATTACGTACCATATTGCTTAAAATATTCTCAGTTTTTTTCTTGCGGTTCTTGAGTTGTATGTGTATTGGCATTGGCATGTTTATGTTATGACGGGTTTTCATTTTTCATCTACCTCAAGTTTATCTATCAAAGTACGTGGCTTTTACTAATGAATTCCCCTGGAGGCGAAGATTCCAAAGCAGAATCTCGTGAAGACTGAAGGTTGAAAATGCTTCAAAGATTTTTCTCATCATCATAGTTTGTAGTTTTGATTCAGGATGAAACCATCTAGAATCTAGAACCCAGAGATCAGAGGAATGTCTTTTGACAGAGTAATAAAAGCAGAACAGGTAATGATTCTCTATTTTTTCCCCCTTTCATAAAAAACTGAATCTTTGATAGAAAAAAAGGCTGTCCTGTTTTTCTTTTCGAGTCCGGATTCTGGATTCTCTATCTAGATTCTAGATTCTAGATTCTGAATGGTTCAATAGACTTGGAATGACTTTGTGGTGTGGAAAATCGGCCAATCTTCCCATTGCGGAATTTTGACCAATTCATCTCACAACTCACAGCTCTTGTCTATCTCTTTTTTTGTACAAAATTGTGAGAAAAAATAACATTCAAAATGGTAAATGGTAAAAACATGAAGATAACAAGTCTCAAGTCTTTATCTTTCATCACTGATGTTTTTCATTCACTCGTTCGTTCGTTCGTTCGTTTGTTTGTAGCAGTATTTTTTCTGCTTGACATTTTCTGAAGGATGAAAAGATGTAATGTACAAAACAAAATACAAAATACAAGTCATTGAAAAGCTGATCATTGTACATTGTACAGAATGTCGATTAAACTCCAGACTCCAGACTCCAGACTCATGACAGCAAAAGCAGTGCGAGACAGATAGATGATACAAACAACACGAGCACAAGCCAGCAAAAGAGAAAGAGAAATGGAACATTGATGAATGCCCTAGAGAAGAGAGAAGAGTAAAAAAACTACAAACTATACAAGAAAAGTTACATCACCAACGTCGCCCACGGTGATTCAACGTCGGTGGTCGGAGGTCGGAGCGCTGCTATGAAGAATTACGAATTACAAATGACGAATATGATTCAACTCATACAATCCTTACATAGAATAGTTAAACTGCCTGACTTGTTGAAGTCTATAGAATATAGAATATAGAAAATAGAAAATAGAAGGCACTCACTTATGAAATCATGTCAGGCAAGTTGAGGCTCAAGCTGAAGCGACGAAAGAAACGGGGAAAGACGCAAAGTACGTGGAGCATTTACATAATTTGGTGGTAAAAGTATTTTTTTTGCTTTATTCTCTTTCCCTTGGAAAAAAGCTCTTGAGTTCCATACCGGATTTTTCCCCTTCCTCTGTTTTCCCTTTGACTTGTGAGTTGTGACATGTGACATTTGGCCTATTTTCTCTGGTTCTATTTTTCTATTTTCTATTCCTTTATCCTGTCAGCATGATGATCATCATGATTGGAGATGTGACTCAAATGTGGTCAAATTCCCATGTCAATTTGTCCTCATCTCCTTTACTTTGCTTAGCTCATAGCTTAGCTTACACAGTCTTCATTTCGCAGTTCTCTTTTCTCCGTTTTCCCATCCTGACCCAAAAATTGACAGAATTTTAAATCAAGTCTCCTCTTTTCTCTTTTCAAAGTCTCAAGTTTTGAGTTTTGAGCTTTGAGCTTTGAGCTTTTAGTTGAGAATGCAATGCAATTTCATTGGATTCAATTCATCTGCTCCAGAAAATCCTCCTTATCTCTACACAATACACAATACAAAATATAAAATACAACCAGCAACAGAACAAAAGGAGCAGAAAACGGGACAGTCACTCCTCTTCTTTTACAGACGTACAAAAGAAATTCCTCCTCTTCCAAAAACAAACCACAAAACACAAGACACAAGCCAAACCGGGACAAGAAGAAAAAGAAGAACAAGAAACAAGAAACTGGGGTTGAATACCAGATTTTATGTACATTCATTCTGAATGAGGATCGCGGATCCAGGAATGTTGTTTGAATCCTGTTTTTTTCATGATTCATGAGGCAAAGTAGCTCCGTCCGTTTCCCCTCTTCTTTCTCCAGGGCTGAAAGATGAGTCATGTGCCTTGAAAACTAAATAAGGAAATTTTTCCACTTGTTTTCCTATTTAAGCGGTTTCCGTTGGTCCGCACATCTTCATCTGATTTTGGTATTCGGATTCATATTCGGTATTTAGATATTCGGATAACTGACCGCAGTAAATGACTTAGAGCTAAAGAGGTTGAGACTTGAGACTTAAGACAGAGACAGAGAAAGAAGGAGAAGAGGAAGAAAAGGGCTAACCTCATCCACGCATTACGCAGGGACACGAGGTGAAAACAGGAGGGATGCGGTAGAAGAAACAAAAAAGATGAAAGATAAATGGAGAAAACTTTGAATTACACAAGAAGACGGAGCTGAAGATGAAACAGTTGTAGTGCTAGCGGTAGAAAAACCCCAAAAAGAAACTAAACTAAACTAAATAAGTACAGAGTGTAGAGTCAAGTAAACTAACGAAGCATCTAACTTTTTGGCTGACCTGCATCTCTTTCCTTCCTTCCTTTCATTCACATTCACTTCCTTGTCTGTGTTTTCCCCCTCCGTTCTTTCTGTCTTCTTGTGTTTCTCTCCTCTTGCTCATTTTTACTTTTCTCTTCCTCTCTTCCTCTTCCGCGTGTTACAGACAGAATGGAACAGAACAGAACAGACCAGACCAGACGAAGCGAGAGGGAAACTTTGGGTTTCTTTCAACCTTCCAGCATCCACAATCCACAGCTCCATCCTTCACACAGAGGGAAGATGTATGGAAATTCTTTGAGAGTTCCCTGTCCGATCTAACACTAATTCCTAATACCGCAGTACAACTATACGAATATACCGAGGACTCCTGTACTGTAAATTCCTGTACTTTTATGTACTTTCTACATTTATATCTATATAATCCTCTGCTGTGGTTTTTAGCTCGCTAAATTCTACCTTCTACATGTGTAGTCTGTAGTCTGTAGTTTCAGTACATGATAAACCGAGAGCCGAGAGCCGAGAACCGAGGCTGCCGCCTTCTCTTTCTCTTTTTTCTACAGAGAATCCGTACCTTTTACTTGAATGAAATTTGTGGTATGCCAATATTTCAATGCGGTGGAGCCTTTCCTTTGTCTGACTTTGTTTGGTCTGGTTTGATTTGGGTTTGTCGGTTTTTGGCTTTGGCTTTCAGAGTCTGAATCTGAATCTGAATCTGACAAGTGAGTGAGCTTCACTACCACACACAACATCAAATAACATAACAAATACCACACTTGAAGTCTAATATCTAATCTATACCGTTGAAGGCTTCAAATACATGTCCATGTCGAATGTGGAACTAATCACAACCCTTGTTTATTGTCATGTTTCATCATCCGTCATCGATCACAAGTCACAAGTAGATCATCTGTCGTGTACTAATATTAGATAAAAGATGGACTCTTCAGTTTTTGTTGTTTTACTACCCCCTTTTTCTCCCTCTTTATTTTGTACCCATAAAAAAGATCCCTTTGATAGATTTCATATTTCATGTTAGTTTGTATATACAGTTAGAGATTAGAGATTAAAGTACATTTATGATTCAGTTGACATGTGAGTAATAAAAGGTCATAAAGGATTTACACTTGATGAAATGATGATATTATTATTATTATGTTCTTTACAATTAGATGGTAGATAACAGATCAAGATCAAGATAAAGATAAAGATAGTAATGTGATGACAGATCTAATGGCTAACAGCTAATAGCTAATACCATAATCACCGAGAAATACAGTTAGCAGTAAAAGATGTAAAAGAAAGTAAAAAGGCTTATGTCCGTTTTTTTTGTGCTGGAAAAACATGAAAAAATACCAAAGCACCCTCTCAACAAGTTAATGACGTAGTAAAAGTTCTATAGTTATTACCTGAAACTGAAGATGAATGCAAGTGGAGGATTAAAAGATAGAGAAGAAGCGGAAGACGAATTGAAGCTGAAGCTGAACTGGAAGTTGAGGTTGTTCCACCATCAAAGAGATGTCCAAATGCACGAGATTTGTCCCAGTGAGGAATCATGTCGATTTGGATGTGGAGGTGGAGGTGGATTTCAACTTATATCAATCTACTTGGATTTGGATTTGAGTTTGTGCGTATTGTGCACGTTTCTGTATATATCTGTGTATTTATAGATTAGGACTTTGGAGTAAAATAAAAAAGTTTGTTTAATTATTGTACAGTTGTAGAAGTAGAAAAGAAGCTAAAAAATGATGGCTTGTCCTTGTTTTTTCCTTGGAGATACAGTCCATTTCTTTTTCTGCTTTCTGCTTTCTTCTTTCTTCTTTTAGTGAAGAAATAAAAGATGTTGATTTTGACAATGGTAATGATAATAACTATAACAATGACAATCACAATGACGATGTTGATGTTGATGATCCTCCTGATGATGACGATGATGAGAGGGGCGAGAAAAATCTTTACAATCACAAGAATGACGACACTGACAATCACAATCACAATGGAAATGGAAATAGCCACCAGAATCCCCATCCAAATCCAAATCCAAATCCAGTCCAATAAGTTTGAAGGAAAAATGACAAAAGGAAGAGGTGGACATTTTGGAGCATTTACAAATAATGGTTTCACCTTCCGTCCGTCAAACACATAGAACCAGATCCACCGATAGATGTATAAAATACATGTAAAAGTTCACGGACAAAACTTTTATTCACTTTTTTTTTCCTCTTTACACTTTTTTTCTTATAGACTCTTCATTCTTCAACCTTCATCCAGACTCCAGACTCTAGACTCTAGACTCTAAACTCTAGTGTACAGCGATACCAAAAAAAAACTACCAAATTTTTCACTTACTTGATGCTACTTCACTTTGCTTTCAACTTTCAACCGAGCCGAGTTGAGTTGAGCGTTGAGCACACTTGTAATAATGATAGATACATCTAATAAATTTTCACGGGTGAGTAGAGCACGTGGGAGGGGAAAGTGAGAGAACTGGGAACTGAAGAATGTGAATGGGGAAAACTAACCACCAACCACTTTGAAGACAACTTGGACGAACAAGTGAGAGATGGATGTGGATGTGGATGTGGATGTGGAGGAGAAGAGTATAAAAGAGTGTGCATGTGTAAGTTTGTGGAGTGAAAGAATGCCGGTGTCAAACTGAGGAGACTCGAGACGCGAGAGTGGAGACCACACTCGAAGAACATCCAAATGTCTACTTGGCTTGAGTTGACTTGCCTTGCCTTGTCTTACCCTCACTGGAGACTGGAGACTGGAGACTGAGGAAGAAACTGAAAAATAGACGAAGTGTATATAGTATAATATAGTATATACGCAGAGCGAGGAAGAGATGTGAAAGCCCGGGTAAAAGATAGCCAGCCAATCCACGGATCTTGCGCCACGCACTTCTACATTCTCCATGCTACATTCTATACGCTATACACACAACACACATGCTACATTCTCTTGGATTTTTGAAGTTTGGAATTTGGAATTTGGAATCCAAGGTATTTGTATTTTGTATTTTGTATAGCTCTACTTTTTTTTAGGTAATGAATGAAACTTTCTACTTAAACACATTAGAATAAAAACTGTTTTAAAATCTGATTAGTCTATTTTGCAGGAAATGCTTAGTATAATAAAAACTGAGCTCTGTCAATGTACTAAAAGAATTACCTTTGCATAAGCTAGACATTGAAAATGTAAAATACAAAAATACAAAAACAGCATTCACATGATAATTTATGCTACAAAACACACAATATGGCCCACATTTACAAAAAGAGTGATAATAATAATTATTATTATAGGTTAATAATTTGAGATAAAAAGTCTTGACTTTATTACACATGATGATGGGGACTTGAAAATTACGGCATACGGAAATGCATTCAAGAATTATTATTCTTATTTAATATTCAACAGAATTAGTAAATATAAAGTATAATGTAATACTTAATACTTGTTATACAATCAGAGCCAGAACCAGAATGGGGTTCCAATTAGGCACAACATATTAATTATTACTTAGTAATATTATGTACTACACTAGTGCAGAGAGTTATCATAACGGGAATCAGGAACAATCCAAAATACAATACAACGCAATAAAATACAATATAAGTACAAGATAATTAAATGAGCTTGTAGCTGGATGAAGAATGAAGAATGACGAAGGCATTTTCTCGACCTCAGACTTCAAACTTATCATTGTAATTGTCATTCCTACACTTTCAACATTTTAAATTTCAACACAACATTATCTCAAAGGCTCAGAGTTATAGTATAGTAAAATTCAGGCAACATGTTTACGGTGCATCCAAAATGAAGCTTCATTATTGTGAGAGTCCGGACCAGTGTCTAAAATTGGCGGTAGAGTGGCAACAGAGTCCTTATAATTTTCTGGAAGAATTGTGGGTAGTCCTCGCTTAATACTGGATCCCGATGTACTCAAACTCCTTTGTCTGGTACTGAAATATCAATTATTATTATTATTTTAATTCTATATTCCACAGTTCCTACACATCTAATTTTTATTGAAAGAGATAATTTAAAATACAAAATACACAAAATGATGAAAATTTGAATAAATGTTCTTTTTATTTTTTTTACTTTGATCTTATTCTATGTGAGTGAGTTTCATGGTTTCTGGACGGTCGTAGATCCATCGAGGAGATCTAAAAAGAACAAAAAAAAATACTTTGGTTTTAATTTCAAGCATGTTATTTGCTTTAATTTTAATTATTGAGTAAATGTGAATAAAAAATTATCTTTTAGGATTTTTCATTAATCTTTGTTGATCTTTTGATTCAAGGTCATAATTTTTTCTTTCTCAAATTTGTTTTTACTACCCATGTAAAATTCAAATAAATGCAGGAATTAGGAATGTAGAATACTTAATACTTGATAGTTGATAGTTGATAGCGTAAAGTTATTTGTAAATTTGACCATGAAAAATGAAAACCAAGTGAACTCAAAACTCAATTTCATGCATACGACCGAGTTTTGAGTTTTGAGTTCTAGTCGTGTGGAGAGTGAAGAAAGTGGGACATTTGGGATTTATAAAAGACAAAAATGATATTGAACATTATTTAATGTTTGCTGTTTGCTACTGTTTACCTGCATTAACGACGTGAGCTCATTGGATTTCAGTTCAAAAAGTTGCTTCTGGAAAATTATACAGAAAAAGAAGTTGTCTACATATAAAATAAATTCCTTAAATGTAATGAGGATAAAAGAGGAAAATTTATCATTTATCATGAATATTTATGGAGACATTATGTGTAAATATGTACACGGGGAAAACTCCTCGCTTTTTCTCCTTTCTGTTTTAGATCAATAAATCAATCAGCTGTAATACATTCCCTCTCACCGCACAGCGTATACCGTACAGCTTGTAACGTGCAACTTGCAACACAAAAGATGGTGAGTAAACAGCAACAGTGTCCGTCCGTATACACAATACACACAGACAAATGAATATACTCAATACCCAAAATTCACACATGCATCATGCATACTTCTACATAGTAACATGTAGTACAAAAGAAAGTTATAAACTTTTCCAACTTTCTAAATACAGTGAGACTGCTGTTGCAATGTTATATCTGCATATGTATTGACAATTACCGTGAATATTTCATGTTTTATATCATATATACAATGCACAGTACAAGAGAATAAAGAATATGAAATAAGAAATAAGAAATAGTCAAGAAACAGGAAGTACTTCAGATGTACAAACTTTGTCAACTTTTTGAGACCAAGACGGAAGTGGAGTTCAACGTCTTTTCAAAATATAATAATAATAATTGTTCAAATTCAAAACTCATGCTCTAGTTACGAAAGCTCAAAACTCGAGACATTTCATAGAAATGACATTTTTTTGTGTTTACATAATATTTAATATTATATTTCCACTTGCTTCCGGGAAAATAATATTAAAAATACATTATTATTATTATTTATCATTTTATATGCTCACCTGCAACTCTTCAATTTTAAGTTCTTGTTCTCTATTTCTAACTTCTAGATGATGTTGAATCCATTTTGATTCCTGTAGTAAAGTTGACGCTGATTCTAAACTTAATTGCAGACTCTTTGTCAACTTGGTCTCTTCAAGATAATCTCGAGCAAAGGCTTCACATTCCAACTAATTCAAGAAAATAAACATTGATTAATTCCTCTTTTATTCTCTTTCACATTCTTTTTTATTCTTATTAATACTTATTTTAATGATTATGAATATGAAACAAACCTGAAATTCATTTGTGCATGGTTCTACTCTTGCTTTGACGTGTTTCAAAGCTACAAAGAGTAGAAATTTCAGTTCTACAGAAAAACACAAATAAAATTTTAAGTAAAGGTATTATATCAAAAAATATCAAAAAAATGCTATAGGTAATAATGATAATAATTATTATTGTTATTATTATTAATTTGAAAAATAAAAGAGACATTTATTATTTTATTACCACTATTTTCATATTTTAAATTCTGGACTTCCTCCTGCAGTTTGGTGATGAGGTCCAGTTGTTTCTCATCAACTAATTCCAAGTATGAAGAATTCGCACTGGGTTGACATCGACCAGTCCTGTGCACAGATGAAGAAGAGTCCCTCCATTTCATTGGTTTGAATTCCTCTGGAGATGAAGATTCCGACTGAGATAAAATTGATTGGGATTGAGCGGAAGACAAAGACAAACGCTTTGCAGAACGGCCACTTACACTCATCTTTACAGTAATTAAGCTAGGCAATAATAATTATAATAATAATAATACAACAAACTTTCACCGCTTTCACTTTCTGTTTCTTTGTCTTCTTCTTTTACTTCTTCTTCGTTTTCGTTTTTGTTATAGTTCAAGCCGCATGTTTAATCAATAGAGGCAAATGCATTGATTAAACTTTATCCAGTATTACAGATATTTTTTTATTACAGTTCAAACTTTCACCTCTGAGGCTCTTCATTTCAACATGAATTCTGTTGTAAAGTTGATTCACCTTGATTTGAACATTCTACAATGTTGTTTATCTTTTGGATGCTTGATTTTTGAATTTTCAAAATGATCGGATTTAGTGAAAAATCTACAGTATTTTTAATTCAGTGATGTTTTTAGAAGAAGAAGAAATAATATTATTTTCATGTTTACGATGGACAATGTTCAACTGCGTAGAAGTTGCCGCTTCGTGCTTACCTCCGTTCAACACTAAACTAATACAAAATACTAAAAACGACAGAGTTGGAGAAAGCTGTGCTTATGATGTTGGAAATGCTATATGTATATTAAAAACGTAAATGGCATGTCCAAGTAGGCAAATGTGAAATGTGAATGTGAGTGGTGGTACCGGTGACGAAGACAACCAGTCAAATGTACGGAGAAAGGACGAGACTCCTTAACATATAATTTTATATGCTTAAGTACATATGATATGAAAGAAAGCCGATAGTACAATATGATTCTCCTTTCTCTCTCTCTCTCTCTCCCTTTCTTTTTGTGGCTGTCTCTTAGTGCAGTTCCGTAATATGCCTACGCTCACCACATCAATTGATTGATTCAAATAAGGTCGAATGGGGGAACTGGGCAGTTCCAAATTCCAAATAACTCTCCACTGTAAATTGTACACTTTAAATACTTTAAATTTAAATGGTTTATTTGGGACAAATAAGGCAGATTTTAGTTCATCTGCCATCTTTTCTACATCTTCATCAAGAAATAAAAATTACTCAACTTGATGTTTCGGTTTTATTTCAGTGGATTTGGGAGAGCAAAAATCTCTACTCAACTTCCCCCGGCTGACCTCATCATATGCTTATTTACTCATAAACCAATCAGCCTACTCGCTTCCTTTACCTTGCACTATGAGTGTTTGTGAAAGCACCTTGGCATACATTGTTTGTCGTCCCAGCACGAATTCACTTCCTTTTACTTTACAAGGAAAATTTCATAAAAGTACAGTAAGAATATGTTGATGCCGTCATGAGTCATGATTCATAAATGATTCTGAATTCTGAATTCCTCAGATCTCAGATGTATGAATCATAAACAATAAACAATGATTAATTTCTCTCTAATGTTCTAATGAAAATTAAAGACAAAGTTGTAAATCCCAATTTCAGTCGTTCAAAAGAATAATGAATAGCTTCTTAATTTAAGTTTTGATTCTGATTTCTGATAATTCAGTAAAAGAGTTTTTTATATATTTTATTATCTGGTTCAAAAAATCTGTTTTCGTACTGCGAACTACGAATTATAAAATTTGCCATTTACATAATATATCGGTTCATATATAATCATTAATCATTACATGTAGTATATTATAGATAGTTAATTTTATATATTTTGTATATATTATATCATATATCATGTTATCTATAATATATATTTTTTACATAATTTATAAAGGTACTTTGGATTGGAGATTGGAGATTGGATTGTTGTTCAATAAATTTATTATTTACATTTTCAGTGTATAATACGGAACCTTTTTCATGTTTTGTGTTTTATGGCCTAATGCAAATTCCATACATTATTACATCCTGATGACGGTAAAATTATTAATAATGAAATTCAAGAACGTCCATAAATCCTTAAATATATAATTTGTATGAAAAATTATTTACAATTGACTGGAAACAAAATAATCAAATGATAAAAAATTATTCAAAAGAGCTACAAGTCTCAGTCTCAAAATTGCTGTTGCATCATTATATTAGAAATAAGAAATACTGATAGTAAACAGTTGATGGTTGAATCAGTTTCAAATTTCGAAATCTTCAAGTTTCAAGTTTTGACGAGATACTGAACAGCTTTTGTAATATTTAATATTTTGTAAAATTTTCATCATGCATGCTTTTTGTATATATGAACAAAATCATAAACCATACAAAATATACAGTACAAAATGTATATTATTGGAGAAAGAAGGGAGAAAGTACCTTTTTAAAAAAAAACAGTTTATGCCTCGCAACTCGAAATATAATATTTTTTAGTAAATAGTAATTTCATATCTTTTGGGTCTACCAGATATAATAATAATATACAATAATTGTACAGTATCTTGTCGTTTTTCGTGTTTATCATAACATTTGATAATTTGGTATAATTTTGTCTATTCTGTCGCTCTATTTTTCAACGCTTAGCATTCAGCATTCAACATGCCTGACGTTGAATTATAATAATAATAAATTATTATTATTTATACAGAGAGTACAGAGCTTTTGTATAAATTATAGTAGAAAATTTGGTAGAAAGAACCATAACTAAAGCTATACACTATAAAGTATAATATAATAATATACTTTTCTCAGGCAAATTTTAAACTTTAAAATTCAAGTACTTTGCAGCCCAGTCAACTCTGCCTAGATGTTGGATGACATTTGTTGTTGGTTTTGAAGATTTGACGATGACATCTGCTGCGGTCCCATTCATAAATCCACTTTTTCTTGTAGAGTACGTTGAGGGATATCCAACATTGTTGTTGTTATTATGACTCATCCGCTGATACCCACTAACTATGGAACCGTCGTATCTCATCATTGTCGTCCCACTCACTCTGCCAAATCCTATATATACACACAGTCCACAGAGGAAAAGAAAACCGGAAAGAACGAGTGAGTATATAGTATATTTATAAGGTACATATTCCACCAAATCACAACATCCACCAATCATTTTTCCGAATTAAAAGTTAAGATTATAAAAGCCATGCCAAGCCAAGAGAAATTCACAGTGGAGCAACCAAATGCAAAATATTTAGAGACAACAGATAAAACAACAGAGAGAAGAGAGAAAAGAGTGAAAGTTTGAAATAAAGAAAAAACACTCAAAAACATAATATTTCTTAGAATTTAGAATATTATTATGAAATGTTTTATTATAATACTTCATTTCATAAAGCATGCAAAAACTGCTCTTTTATTTTATTTGTTTTGTCAGGTTTTGTAGCCTGTCTTTGAAACTCTTCTCAATAAGTAACAGCAAAAGAATGAAAAACATTTCTGTGCACTTTTCTTCATTGATAAGTATTTTGGATATTGAAGATAAAGCAAGCAACATAATATAAAAAGATTTAAATTCGGAAACTTTTTTGTTTTGCTTTTTGGTTTGACATCCTTAAAGAGTGTTCTGTTTAATAGGTTTGGTCCGAATATAATTTGAGAAATTTATGAACGACCGAAAAAATATGAGGATTAGTACCCGAGTTTTGAGAATTACTATTGTTGTGTGAGTACATATTCTTGGGGGGAACTGACACATAACGAGACATAACATGGCTACTTGGTGACCTGCTTCTCATTTGCTGGTGCTGGTGTTGCTGTCCCATCTGCATTGGCATCGGCTTTTGGTCAAATGTTGTCTTACTGTAAGGTTTACCACTCATTAGATTTCCTGGTTCATTCTCATTCCTAAAACATCAAAAAAAAATTATCATTACTGTTTATTAACTTTCTTCTAATTCTTACAATTAATACAACTTGAAAATCAAGTATCATTCCAAAAAAATATTCTTTATTATTTTTACTTATTGTTAATTATTATTTTATTACCCTTCATAGTTTTCATCATAAAAATCTCGATCCCACTTGGAATTGAGTTTCTTTGAAAGCGTCTCATATACTTCCGTCTTAACAGATTGAAGTGGGATATTTATAGTAAGTTGTGGTTGTTGTTGTGTCGTTGCAGCCATGCTCAATTGAAGAGTTTGAGTTAAAATGTCCGGTTTATTAGTACTACTCATTGTCATACTATTGTTAGGCTGTGGAACTACTACTCCATTTTCTGGTGGACGTCGATACAACTGGAAAAATGGATACCTGGTGAAATTTGAAAATAAATAGAAGTTATAAGCATATTTAACAAAGCTTTTTACTTTGCATGCATAAATTCTGTCATAAGTCATTACAATAGTTGTAATCATAGTTATAGTTTATAAAAGGCATCAACAATCTATAAGACAAATTTATCCGAAATTAAAACTTGATTTTTTCCAAGTTTATAATTTATAATGTTTTAATAAAAGCTACTAAACTCTAGAAAAACTTCGGGAGTAGAACAAATGATAAATGGTGAAAACACGAAAGAAAATGACACAAGAGAAAGATAAGACCACAGACCACACAAACTCGAACATTCCCAAAGCATAATATATTATATGGCTTTTTCCAATACATTTTCATAAGAAAAACAAAGGTCCTTAATCATTATTGATTATTATCATCAGTTTTCATGGTTATGATAAAATTGGCTTGGACACGTGAATAATAATTATTACTATTCTCAGAAAAGTCCATTATCATACATAAATACGCAGTGGTACATATTACTACATATAAACGTGGATGTAACCTTCAGCCGGTCTGTCTCCACTCGATTACAGACGTCACTATACACAATTATTTACAAATGGGAAATAAATAATAAGAATGAACCAGTCTTCATAGTTCATTCCTTGTGTACTTTTTATTGTCTTCTATGCTAATTATTATTTTTATTATTATTGACTATTGAATATTGACTGGGTTTATCATTTCCATACTTTTGTACATTGTACATGGATATTTCATAAGGTACTTAATCTTGGATTCAACGATAAACTGCAAGGTTAAAAAATCGGCAAATGAAGAAAACGTTAAAATATATTATGTAAAACACACATTGACCTTTAATATTTGCACAACAATTAATGTGTCAAACATATCCATCATTAATTATTGTTAATTATAGATAAACAAAACAAGCTTTACTGGCTGTAGTTCACTGAAACTTATAAGTTGTCTTTTTTACATCATATTTTTTGTTTGATTTATTTATTCAATGTTCAATGGCATTTCTATCTTCTATCAAATATGAAAATAAAAAAATAGATGATTTATTATTATTTTTCAATGTTTATTTTTGTACCTGAGACTTTGATTAGCAGTTGGTCTGTGTTTGGGATTCCACCTGAGCATATCTTCAATTAAATAGATGGCCTCTTTACTCGCATTAGGGATGAGTTTATGGAGAGGGGTGGGTTCAAATTGTGGGAATCGGAAATTCATTTGTTTGGCAAGTGTGTATGCATCAGGCCACTCATTGGAGTCGGGTGTCCCAAGTACTGAACAAATTTTGAATATCTCATCTATCTCACTTGTGCCCGGGAATAGAGGACGGAATGTAAATAATTCAGCCATTATGCAGCCCACAGCTGGAAAAAGTAGATAAAAAACATGACACACATTACTATTATTTTTATCATTATTATCATAAAAAGGACCAAGATATGATCATGTTAAGAATCATCGATTAGGCAAATCACATATTATATAAATGTATAAAATTACCCCAAAGGTCTATCGGGCTACTGTAAAATGTGGCTCTGAGCAAAACTTCTGGAGCTCGGTACCTACAAAATAACAACAACAACAACAGCATCAACATGAGTATTATTATTAGTATTCTCATAATTATTATGCAAACCTGAACTGTCATTCCACGAAACTCGATGCTCGTTATTGGGACGATATAATAAATAATGCATTGGAAACATGTATGATATTACTTGATATCGTGTTTCCCACTACTTTTTTCCTACTTGCATGCAACTCATACCTATAAAAGATGTCCGTTTGAACTATACAACTCTTTATTCTTGTATCGCATATCGCATAAGACATAATAAAAGATACAGGATGCATAAATTTTTATTTCTTTCCAAACAAAGTTCATGCATGCATAATGCATAATATTGTACAAATCTACCATCTACGCGTGAATAGTGAATACTGAAAACTGAAGACACGATAACATCACAGTCTACCAACTACAAAGTTGAGTCAAATAAATATTCAAATATGGTGGAAAAATTGCCCCATGTACTGTCTTAAAAGGATAGCCAGTACCCAGTGTACACAACAGCAAGTACATACTACAAAATACAAAATACAAACTACAAACACTGTCCATTTTCCACATCGATTTTTCACATTATTTTTTTATACAACTATACTCTAATGTACTTGCTTTGTTTCTTTTTCCTGTGGAAAGGTAAGTACTTTCAGGAGCAACACATGAACATTTTATTGAAGAATCATGCATGAGCTTCCATATTCCAAAAGTATCGAGTATAGAGAACATTTTCTTATCGTACTTCATCGCTACTTTTGAAGTATGAAGTATGGAGTATGAAGTACGTAGCTTACATGAATATTGCACTTTGACTAGAGTCTGGAGTGCTTTTCAGTTTTTGTTTCTTTCGTTGTAGATACATGTATTATTGTGTTATATATGTATTATTTAGTATCATAAACATATAAAATTCTAGAGTTCTTGGGATTAGACTATTAGACATAAAAAAAGACAGTCAACGGCGCAATAAACAGAACACTATCACAAGTATAAAGTATGAAAAGTACTTATCTGTGAAATGTGAAATGATTGAAAAGCGTGCACAACATTCCCCTCTTGACATTGATGAATTATAAATGAGAAAATGAGAAATTCCATCTCAATTCTGAATACTGAACACCAATTACTTTTTTCGTTTTTACATTTGATGGGAAAATAAGTTCAGTATTATTAGGATTCGGTATTTGGTATTTGGTATTCAGTACACAATACATAATCTAAAATCTACAACCTACAACCCGCAACCTCGTGTGCACAATTACCATTTACCGTTGACTACGTACAATGGAAATTGCTCAAGTATAAAAGAGCTTATTTTGATAAGATACATATTACATTGAGAATTGAGGAATGGAAAATAGAGGTTGTAGAATGGAGAGTGCTTAACGACAAGGATAACAATAACAACAGGATGGCTCAAAATAAACCATAAAATACAAAATGACTATAATCTGCTAGAATCTAGAATCTAGAATATTTTATTCCATAATATGCTGTTCTTTGGGATTAGTGATTACCATCTCGTTGATACATATTCTGTATAGGGTGGCATCGAACGAATTTCTCGGGCAAGTCCAAAATCTGCTATTTTAATCAAATCTGGTCCCATACAAAGGAGGTTTTCTGGTTTCATATCCCTTCATAGAAAATAGAAAATCAAATACATTTTTCTTATTATCACTACAATGTGAAATATATAATTAAATATTGAATATTCAATATTCACATACACATAATAATATGTAGAATGAGATTTCATCAAAGCTCAAGAACTAAGAACATTTTTCATACCTGTGGAAAAACCCATGCTTGTGCATAAAGGCAAGTCCTTGGAGGACTTGATATATCATATTTTGAATCATATCTTCAGGGAAGAGCTTTTCACTGTAAAACGCCCAGAATATAAATTAAAATGCGACAAAAATAGTATCATAATAATGCATAATCAAAAGTCTAGATTCTAAATAGTTTTTCCGATCCGGAATTCGGAATCAGGAAGTGTCATCAAAACTTGAGGCTCGAGATTCGAGACAATGATAATAAAAAGAATCATATCACATTACAGTGTCATGATATTTTAACATAATACAAGCTTAAATTGTATTAAAAAATGAGTCTACAGTGTCAATGGACTCACCCGCGTTCATATCGGCTTTTCATGAGTTGGTACAAATTTTCCTTCATGTACTCGAAGACAAAGTAGAGCGTGTCATTCTCTCGTATCACCTCCTTCAGTTTCACCACATTCGCATGACTCAGCTTCTTCAATGACTACGGGTGTTAAATCATTATATCGGTTATTTTATCCATTATTATTCATCCATTCATTCCTTTTTACTCAATACTCAATACTCACACACATTTTCATATTTCATATATAATATAACACACTGCTATTTCCTTCTTTTGTATTCCTCTCTCTCTCTTTTTTTTAGTATCTCTTTCCGCGGTTCCCGGTCTCTTTCCGTCTCGTTTCCTTTCTCTAATGATGAATATAAAATAGAAAGTAGACGGACAGAAAGAGAAGAGAGAGAAAGAAACAGCTCATAGCTCATCTACTGATATTCTATCATGTAGGATGTAAGATGTACGCGAGTAATTCCATTACCCACCAAGTATCAATAAATTCACAAAATATGGTACATTTTAAACTATGACTATTGACTATGAATATGAACATGTCAAACAACTTTTGTCCACGTAAAATGACGAATGATCCAACTAAAATACATGTCAAACAACTGGCATAAGAATAACAAATCATATAATAAACATGATAATACTCATTTACAAAAAAGACAGAGAAAGGCAGAGAAAGAGAAGAAAGGAAAAGAGAAAGAAGCAGTGTCTTCCTGTAATCAGTATATTTAATACAGGGTGAAATTTGAGAAGAAAAAAAGAAAGTTAGAGAAAGCGAGAACATTCCTTTGGTACTGTGTGTTTCACATACATTTTGTGTTCATCATGTTTCATGCATGAGCGAGCGATAACCTGACCACAAGTAATATTCTTAATGTCAATAATTCGCTTGATTCTCTAGTGATAATTCTATTCTATATTCTATTCTTCGATTCAATTCAATTGTCAATAGTTCCATGTTCCATTTCTAGTTTATACATTACACATGCATAATACATGTCTCACTATGTATCGTACTCTATATTTCACTGACAGTTCAATCGTCTTTTCCCTAGAAAAAGATAAAGGAAATGGGTCAGTCTCTTCTTTCTTTCTTTTTTCTTCTCTCTTCTCTCATCGTCAGTCCTTTACTCAGTGGAACATTACATTTCATTTTTCATTGTTATTACGGTGGTTTCCGTCATCCGTCATTCGTCATAGGTCATTTCCTCATGTAAAATATTTTATTTTTGAGCTTGAAAAAATGCAATAGTTATTACTTTCACCTTTCTCATACAACGTACAATACAATATAATTTTGTACACGACACACGACACACAACACACGATGCATGGAAAATGGAAAATCATAAATAATAAATATAATAATGTAGTTTTTCCTTTGCATGTTAGTTTTTGAAGGTTTTCTTACGGAGAGAAAAAAATCTATCAACTAGTAATATAGTATGAGAAATGAATATCGTCGATCGTCGAGGGTATTGTTTTTGTGTCTTTAAATTTTTAATTCATGATCCTGAATCCTGAATCCCGTCATGCACAGTGAGACATTGAAAATTGAAAC
>JABASP010001049.1:0-35217 GCA_019776565.1 Sminthurinus signatus | reverse complement strand
CCGCCGAATTCTCAAAATTCAAGGTAACACATGTCATGTCAGTGCCTACTTGACATGTCACATATGTATGTAACATAATGTCAAAGTAGACCGATATATTCATGACACACTGTATACTACTCTGAATGCGAATAAAAATCACAAGTCTCTCAAACGAGGGAAACTCTTTCCCTCAATTTCCCTCGTTTGCAATCTTCCCTCGTTTTCCCTCACTCTGCATTTCTTTTCCCTGAGTGGACGAGGGAAAAGCAGGCTTGCATATATCCGAGGAGAAAGAAATAAAGAAGCTGAAGGTTCATGCTTTCTCTCACGTTTTTATTTCTACAAGAAACAGAAAACAAAATCCAAGGAGATCATTCATCTCCAGAGAAAAAGATAAAGAAAGCAAACAAATACATATAATATATATTCTTTCACCAAACCTTCCATTCTAATCTGCAGTGCTTTATTTTCTCCAGCTCCACTTTCGACTTTCGACTTTCACCAGTTCATTTATTAAGTTTATAATATAATTGTTGTTGTTTTGTAGTGTTCTATTCTAGTTGGGAGCTTTGAGTATGAGCTTGAGTTTGGAGTTTGGAGGAACATGAAAATAATAAATCAAATTTTATTGTATTCTCAAATTAAAATTGCTCTTCTCCAAATCCAAATTACGACTGTATTCAATGAATAATGAATCAAACTATGAATATAGTCCATAATATGTATCACGAGTTTCAGGGATCAAGTGCCTGGAGGAATTCTAAATTCTGACGTTTCACTCCCATTTACAATGAAAGAGGATGATTGAAACTAGGTATACATCGAGCCTCATAACTTTATATTTTACATTCGTAGATTTTTTAACTGAAAGAATGAAGAAGAAGAAGCTGCAGAAATGCAAATACAAGTACAAATACTCACACAGCAGAGGTAACGATATTCTTTTTGGTGTAGTAAATAAATATGGGAGAGACATGTAAAAGGGTTGAAAAATTCCACCTGACTGACTACGAATTCCCAAACTACATTACACTACTTTGTACAGATAGTTGACGATTGAGGATTGTAGATTGTAGATTTTAGATGCCCAGAGGCAGAAAAGAAAAAAAACCTCCTCCTCACTTTTCCACCTACATCACAAAAGTATCATGAAAACTAGAAGCTGCAGTGGAAGTAAAGCAATACTTTAGAATACATAATTACGCACAAGGCAGGTCTAAAGCTATAGCTATAGCTTTATTGAGAGAAGTACTTGAGTGAATGTTGATCCGTCGGTTTTTAAAACTCAGTCAATCAACTCGTTATGGAATCTGAAATACTGGATGCTAGATACTTGACATATTCTACTAATATACCACACACAGATTTACTGGAGTAGAACGCACAATCTGTGAACTGAATTCAGGGGAAATAGAGAGAAAATTCAAAAGGAACCAACAAAAACGCACACACGCGTATGCAAATACATGTACAATGTACAATCTACATACCTTCGGTCTCCATTCGTCCCATTTTCCTTTTTTAACATACATAAATGCGGAAGCTACCACAGCTTCAGCCCTCATATTATTATTATTATTATCCCAGGTTTTTTCTTTACTTTACCTTGTTTACCCTACAAAAAGCATCGTATGCATTTATCCACATAGGTATGCTGCAAAGTAGAATGTAGAATGTATAGTTGATTTTACTTTCCTTTTCTTTCCTTTACTTTCCCCGGAGCGGAATCGGAGCAGAGTAAAAATGTAAATTCCAAAATCCCAAACTTCAGTGACAAACAAATAATAAATACAGAAAAATTTAGCTGTTGTAGCAAAATAAATGGAAAAGGTCTCAAATCTCAAATGAGAAGAAAATAGAAAAATATGAGAAGATGTATAATGTATGTATACGAATATCTGGAATCTGGATACTCAAGACACAGCACACAATGCACATGTGTAAGCCTTGGCTTTGAATCAATCAAGCTTGAAAATTTGATTTTTTTCTTCCCATACACATTACAATATTTTTACCCTTTTACTCTGATGCTAATAATTCTCTTATGTTATGGAAAAAGTATACATACTTTGCACATGAAGAAGATACAAGTATTAGGAAAACGAAAGACAGAAACAGAGACAGAGGCAGACATTAAAGAGGAAGACGATGATGAAAATGAAGAAGAGGAATGAACTGATTCTCTTCTGTTCCTTTCCCCTGGATTCTGGATTTTGCCTTTGCTTTATTAAAAAAATGAGAGCGGGCGATAGTGATTGGAAAAGATGAAAGAGAAACAGAAAAGTATGTTGGGGAATTGATAAAAGGAACCACATATTTGCTTTCCCTTTGCTCTGCAATATTTTATTTTTCCCTCTTTCTCAACTTTCCTTTCCCTCATACATATTTTGACTGTATATTTCCCATACATATATATTCAAACTAAAATGGGTATAACACAAGCTCTGTTCCCTGTGTAACATTTATATACGTATACACATTATTATGCACATGTGTTTGTGTTTGTGTTTGTGTGTGGAAATGGGAAATCTTTGCGAAATCCGTATCGTAAAAGAACAAAAAAAAACGAAGGATTTGTTTGAGGATGGGGAATGGGGAAAAGTGAATACAACGACGAGTAATAGAAAACTTTGGCGGGATATTGATATGAATTCTAATTAAGTTTCCCATGCCTCTCTTTTACATAGAACATTTTGCATGCGTACGTATGAAAAATCTGCGCATAGACCTCAAACTGAACTTGAAATTATTTCGTAAAATCAAACAAGGTATCCCGTGCCTTTGTGAAAATATAATGTACAATCTAAGATATGCCTGGATTCTGGATTGAGCCTTGAGGATTGAGAATTAGGATTTCTTTGTGCCTCTTTGTTCTACGCCTTTTTCTGTCGCCTTTTCTTATTAGATTTGGAATTAGTTCTGGTACTTGTTGAAGTATTCTTATTGTTAAATAAATTGAGAAAAAGGGCGGGTGAAATTTATTCTAGAAGTAAAATATATCCAAAAAATGCTGGCACCGATACAAATAGTTATAATAATAATTACCATCTTTAATTATTTAAAAAAAACATGTACATTTAACATTTAATACTTTGAAATCACTTTAAAGAATCATGGTAAACTTTCCATGATACATGTTTGTGGTTGACTTATTTATTTCCTTGTTTATTTGTGATGATTACGGTTTCTGCTCAATGCTAAGTATTCTCTTGTTCAGTGTTCTATTTAGTTTTTGTTGTCTACTTCATTGTAAATGTATTACGTAATATGTAATATGAAATGTACAGTGTGCATTGGGAATGGATCTAAAATCTATGATCTAGGATGTAGAAAGTAACGTAGAATGTGGAAGTACGAGTGTATGATTACAGTGCACAATGTACTCAGGATCTAACTTATTACTCACAAGTTGGAAGCCCCGAGGAACAGACTTTTGTTCTTGTTGTTGTTGTTACAGTAGTTGTTTTCATAGGTACATTATTTCATTTCATTGTGTTTTGTTTTGTTGTGTTTCGGTCTATAGTCTGTAGTCTGTAGTCTGTAGTTTCTATCTCTCTTTTGGATTCTTGTGAATTTTGGATGACATACATGCTCAATGCTCAATGCTCAACTGCTGCATAAAATATAAGGGATGGTTAGCTCTCTTGCTTTTGCTCTTTTCCCTTGTACTAAATAGTACAAAACAGTAACGTCAGTCCCCTGTGACATAAATAAACAACAAGAAGAGGAAACAGAGAGCTCTTCTTCTTCTTCTTCTTCTTCTTCTTCTTCTTCTTTTCCGCTATCCCTCCATTTTATCTCACCGTCCTTTTCTCGTTTTTGCTACCTTTCACTTTCACACACACATTTAGACTTTTAACTGTATACTGTACCTGAATAAAGAATACATCGTAATACAACACAATAGAGGGAAATTGTATGACTAGGATATGGTATGATTGTATGATGTAGGATGTAGGAAGGATCTCCCTCTAATTTATCTCCTGTTCTCTCTTATCATCATAGCTACAAAATTACTTCCTTCCTTTCCTTCCGCCGCCCTCAACTCAATCCCAACTCCTTTATCCTACTGATATAATTTTAATTGCTTACTCTCTCATCTGTTCTTATGCTTATGCATTGTACATATACATGCAGAATGCAGACATGTATTAGGCAAGGCGTGTGATTCCTAAATTATATGGTACACGCAAATTATAAGGGAGGAAAAACCAGGACAAAATAATATAGCGAAAAATTTACTCATCTTCTGGATTCTTTATTCAAGTGTTTTGAATTTTGAGTTTTGAATTTTGGGCTTTTTTGAGTAAAGTATGTATAAATGTTTAGTAATTAAATTTGAAACTTGTGGCTCATTTCATTCCTGGAATTTACTGAGCTGGAAGTTTCAAGCTTATGTAAATTATATGGGTTGAAAATCAAGCCATAATTCCTGAATAAACTCAAAAACAAAAACCTTGAGTCGTACCTCAAAATGTAAATGTAAATTTATAAAATAAAAAATCTGTCAGATTTAACAGCAGAAATTGAAACAAAATACTTGTGTAAAAATACTTTCATTTTCCTCTCCCCGTCAAAAATGTCTAGATTTTTCGTGTACACATTTTCAATTTTTCGTTCCGGTTCCCCTGAAAAATTATTGCAAAATTCGGGAATGAGAATCCTCTGATCCAGATTAAATCAGTAGTATTTCCTGCACCTCAATTTCCCGAGAGATAACAGATGCTTTGAAATGTGAATTGTACATTAAACATTAACCATGCAGTGATAAAAATAATGTATATAATTTATTTCCGTGATAATGAGAAAAAAGTACAAGTGGGAGCAGTAGGGTGTGAAATTTTCAGAAGAGCACCTTTATTCTAAGTTCTGCATAAAACCGAAATTTCATGTACTTTGACAGGTTTGATTGAATTAGATACAAATTACTGTGGGAATCACTTTGAAATGAGGACGGTTGGGCTGAAATGACGTAATGAGGCCTTTGGAGTTTCAACTGGGTACTTGAAGAAAAAACTAATTTAGATCCATGTGCTCATTGAATATGGTGGATTTAGAGAGAGAATTGGTATTGAATGGTGAGTGAGTGAGTGAGTGAGTGGATGTGGGGTTTTTAAGATGGAGAATAAATAAATGGGTAGATATTCGGACTGGAACAGGTGAGAATCTACAAAGAAGAGTGCAGAGTGTAGAGTGTAGTATGTAGAATGGATATCAGTTGAATAATTGAGATTGTGAATGAATGAGAATGGGAATGAGAGGAGGGGGAATGAAGAGAAAAGATACAAATCCACATCCAAGTTTAAATCTAAATTCCAATTCGAAGTCGAAGTCGAATCTGGGCAGAAATATGTAGAGCGGAAGAAAAGGATGAAAGGAAAAAGAGGCCTCCTTGAGTTGAGTTGAGAAGAGTCGAGTTGAGTTGAGTCAAGAGGAGATGAGAAGAAAGGAGTAGTGTGGATTGTGGATTGTGGATGGTGGATCTTGAAGTAGAAAGAGGAGAGAAAGAAAGAAATTCGAGATAGATGTTGTCAGTATTTTTTCCGGTCGCACTGTCCAAATGTCTACGGTTAAAAACTATAGGAAATGCGCCCACAAATCACTGTGAAGATGGATCACCTCCTATTCACCTCCCCAATAATTCCTCCCTACTCTCTACACTCTACACTCTACTCTTCCTCTCCACTCCTGTCCAACTCCAAATTCTTCCTCCTTTCTCTCATTCCTTAGATTTGGATTTGGATTTGGATTCGTATTCGTATTCTTATTCGGCTTTGGATTTGGATTCGGATTCGGATTTGGGTATGTCTATTTTTTCCATCTGCTGATAATACCTACTTTCCCCTTTTTTTCTCCCATTTTTTTATCATTTCCTTCTACTACTCCTCGGTAGCTTATGTAGTATGTAGGTTTGAAAGGCACCCACCAGGAACCACGTATGTTTGCTTTCATTCCAATTCCAATGGAATTTAATCCCATGTATCCAAAATCCAAATCCTTATCTATATCTATTATCTATCATCTATCTAGTTATGCACACGTACAGCAGTTTACATACCGTAGATTCAGATACTGAACATCTTTCCGAGGGAAAATTCTTTTCCCAGGGGAAAAAAACAAAATCAACTAGGGAAAATGAAAAAATTGGGAAATTATTACTGTCTACATTTTTTACTATACTTGCCAAATCTAGAATTCTGAAGTTCTAGAATCTGGCATTCTTATTATTCTTTCCTGTCCCAGTCAAATCTCTCACTATTTGTCAATATCCGACTCGGACTGGAATTCGGCAACGGATACGGATACAGACTTTTACCAAGTTATAAACAAGTAATACTGTCAAATTGGCAGTTATTGTGGATTAGAGATTGTGGAAGATGGAAAAGATGAAGATGAGAAAGTGGGTTAAATATTAAGCTTGTTCCTTGTTTCCTCCCTTCCCTTTACAGTTTCGGGACTTGAATTACGATCTAAATTATGAATTATGGATTATGAATAATGAAAGCTGGCGAAATAACTGCAGTCTTATTTATTTCTTGTCCAATCCAATCTCAACACTGCAGTTCCAAGTCATAAATTAGAGATGAGGATGCACTGCACAAACACACACAAACATCCACACACATATTACTAACTTATGTGAACATTCCAGATTCCAGACACATTTCTCTCATCCTCACTTTTCCTAGTTTCAGTTCTACTGCACACTTGCATAATATTTATGAGGTATAATAAATGCTCTTAGTATTTATAAATACATGAAACATGATACATGAAACATGAATGAAGAAGGAGGAAATACATGCTGAGATTCCATGTTCTGTGCTCTAGATTCTAGAGATGCTACAAATCATTTTGTTTTCCTCTTGAAAGGTGAAAAAGATCATTTGAATGCTCATAGATTATCCCGAGACTCGCCTCTACTCGAGACAAGACACATAAGACAAGAGGAGGAATGAACGAGTGTCCGAAGACTAAAACAAATACATTAGTTATGTCTTATGAACAAGAAACAATAACAAGTACAAGTACAAGGGAAAGGCATAAGAGGAACAAGAGCAGAGAGAACAAGTTCCAGGAAACTCAATCCAACCAAAAGGAACAAAAACAAAACCAAAACCAAGAAGAACAACACACGTTGAACGTTTACATATCCCTTCCGACATTTCCCCACATTCTCTCACTCCCACTCCCAACATGTAGATTGTACGTTCTCCAGGAGAACTTCTTCCATGCTTTCTCTCGAACCTCCAGTAGAAAACAAGAACAGGAACAATGCAAAACATACATGGTATTATATCATCCAGTGCAGCACACACTGATCACTGAACACTGAGCAATATATGAGAATTCCTACCTTACTTTTTTTTCTCTTATGCAAGTGTTATGTGTTCCTTGTTCTTGTTGTTGTTCTTGCTCTTGCTCTCCCGCCCGAGTGCAAATATGTGAAGAAGAATTTCTTCACTGTTTTGTTTCATATTTGTAGCTGTATTTATTATCTTACATGTTTTAGTTTTGGATGGGAGACTGGAGACTGGAAAGGAAAGAGATAAATGCTAAGCAAGTGAGCACCTCGGAAGTATTAGAATTACACATAGGCTGACGCGGATGCTGATGCTGATGCTGAGGCTGATAGGTGTGGTGAAATAGTAATGGCTTTGTATGTTTAAGAAATTGCATGGAACATGGGGAAATTTATGTTGTAAGCAATAAATTTTTCTTCACTTTCATCTTCTTCTTTTGCTTTTTCTTTCTCTCTTTCTCTGTTTCTCTCTTTCTCTGTTTATATTTTTTCCACATGTTTTATCAAAGGCTGAAATAGATGAAAATATAAAATGTATTGCAATACACAATATATGTACATTCATTGAACCACTTTACTTTGCTTTGGTGTAATATTATCAGTGGTACAAAAATGTAGCTTTTTCCTCCTACTACGTACTTTTGCTTCCCTTTTTCATTTTTTACAAAATACACGTGTAGCTGGTTTCATGATGCGTAAGCTCCTTCATGAAACATCTATTAGTGATTATTCTCTGTGTTTTATATTGTACATTGTGTTTGAAATATCCAAGTTCTTGAAGAGTGGAGTCTGGATGTGGATGTGGATCTAGATCTAGATTCAGACAGAGCTGGAATCGGAGTCAGAGTCGGTGTAGATGGAAAATAAAAGTGCTTGCTATAGGTGACCAAGTGGATGAAAAACAGAGCGGTTGTACATTGTACATTGTACACTGTACACTGTACAGTGAGATGAAAAGACCGAGAGAGAAAGAGAGAAAGTGCGAAGGAACGGAAGAAAGAGGGAAAAAATTGTCTACGGACAAGTTAAGCAATTTATACCTTTTTGAAGAAGATTTATCGTTTGTAACTGGCGGATCGCCGTCCTGGCATTTTTTTGGCTTGCCTCTTCTCGCTCCAAATGTACCTATGTGAAATTCTGGATTCTAGACTCTAGATTCTAGATTCAAGATTCTGCTGGTTCCCGGTTGCTAAATGTTAGATGTTGGATGTTGGATGCTGGAAGTTGAAAGTTGAATGTGATGCAAGACGTAAGACGTAAGACATAAGACATAACATATGTCTCTATCATCTCCTCACTTATTACAAATACAACCATCAAGCCTCAAATTATTTCTTACATTGTGCGTATGTCACATGTCTCCTTGGTTTGTACTTTGTATTTTGTATCTCCTGTCCTCGTGTTCTGTTTCAGAGAGAAACCAAAATCTACAATATTTATCTTTTTTACAGTAGAGTAAAATTCCCGGGCAAAATTTAAACAAAACGTTGTTTTCTTTTATATTTTGTATTTTATGTTCTGTACGTTTGAAAAGGTTTCATATTTTTGTAGTCATACTGAAACGTTCCTGTGCCTTTTATTCATTCGCTTCCTTCATCATTCATCAAAATACAAAATAAACTTTATTAGTACAGGCTTTTCATTTTTCATGTGTATTCGAAATGTTTTTGAATTTGAAGTTCTCGAAACTCTAGATTCTAGACTCTAGAAAATGGAACTCCATGGTGAAATAAAGCGGAATAGAAACGTAACTACAAGAACAAATAACAAATAATTCAAAATTCAATATTCAATGAAACAGTTGACTTCAATTTTAAATTTTCAATAGAAGTGGAAATGTAAATTTCATCAACCTTTTTACTTTTTAAAATGTATAGAAAATATCGTAGAATAACGGAAGTTAACGTAACAATTGTCATTTGTACGATACACTGTGCACTCTTTAGCTTGGAAATGGTAGTCTGTGGATAACAGAAGGCCAGAGCAACCGAAGAATACTTAATAATAATGTATAAATATTTGTACACGTGCCCAATCCACACGTGTGTTCAATGAAAAAAGCCTTATTAAATCAGGTTACCCATCCGTACATAAAATAGCAACAATAATTATTCCACAATATTCCATAATAAGCTTCCATTTCCGTTGGTTTGGAGCTTGGAAACATTGGGAACCAACACCGAAGCCCTCCATTTTCTCGGAACGGTATGAGACACAACATGGATACATATTACACATGTAGTAACACGGAGCATTGAGCATAGGAAGTTGAGCATTGAAAATTAAGCACTGAGCTCTACGTGAGGAGTATTTTGTATTCTGTTTAAAATTTCAAAATGGACTGGTTAAATAAACAAAAGGATTTTATTTACTCAGGAAGCTAATACATAATGCATCATGTTCATGTTCATCATGTAAAAAGTAGTAGAAAGGCAGCGTATCATACAGAATAATAGAAAACGGAAGGACAAAAAACTTTGTTTTCAAAATCATCACAGGTCAAATAATATTGGTTGCGTGGGCAGTACGAAGTAAGAAGTAATGTAAATGTTGATGTTTGCTCGCACAATCGTCATGTCTACTGTTTAGTGTCTTTTGTGTAGTCAACCAAAACATGCTTTTATCTTTTATCATTACTTTGTAAATTATACATCATACATTGTTTTGATAAAGCTTCCAATTCAAATAAACGACAAACAACAAAATCCAACGTAATAACATTTCCCCCGTGGACAACTCATGCGTCATGCATCATGTTACTTGTGATACCGCATAAATTACAAATTCACAGGTGATCCTTTGACGATTGACGATTGAACTGTAAAGTATAAACCGTGAGCAGTCTTCCGTAGCGAGTAAATTCTTTTCAAAACTAATGCATGAAATACCA
This sequence comes from Sminthurinus signatus, assembly GCA_019776565.1. Taxonomy (NCBI): domain Eukaryota; kingdom Metazoa; phylum Arthropoda; class Collembola; order Symphypleona; family Katiannidae; genus Sminthurinus; species Sminthurinus signatus. The sequence goes on along the minus strand of JABASP010001049.1, from coordinate 25,042 downwards.
ATACACTATATAAATTGAATTTATTGACATAGACAACTCAGAATAACAACAAAAATGTATTTTACTTCCATAAGGGAGAAAGGGCAATAATAACAAAACTCTCTTTCAAAACAATCTAGAAGTCTCTTGTTTTTCATGTTTCATTTTCTCTTCCTTTCCCTTCTTTTATTAATGCATAAACAACAAACCTGATCCACAGAATTTTCGGATTCACATCACTATTCAGTTGTAAATTCTGAAGAGGAACAAGTTCACATAGTACACTGACTTGTACAACATACAGGTTATACAAGTAACAAATGTAAAAAGCTTACTTATAATTGTACAAGTGTTCTGAATAAGTAAACATGAAGTGCAATTAAATTTGAATGTGAGCGGAAGAACAAGAACAAGAGTAAGAGCAAGAGGATTCATTTGTTGGTATTTCCTGTGATTACTTACACCATTTGTTATTTCATTGTACTATGAGTGTAGAAAGTAGAAAGTGGAAAGGATTGTAGATTGTAGGTTGTAGATTTTAGGTGTAGAATCCCTGCGTTCATTTTCAAAGGTAGATTGTGAAATGGATTGGGTTTTTAAAAACCTTTGGTGTTTGGGCTCTTAAGGTAAATGGGTGGAAAAGGATATGCGATATGCGTAATGTAATATGGAGGGGAAAGTGAGAATTAAATGGAGGGAATAACTTGAATCTTGTTCTCTTCACTGATGTAGAATGTAGAAAGTAGACTTTTACTGTTTCATTCCGATGAGTTCTGAATTCGGAAGGAGTAAAAGTATATGCAAAGAAAATGTAGGTAGTAAAAGGAGCAGCAGCTTGAAAATGTTGCGTCTACTAACCATTTTTTCCTGGTGCGTAACGAGTAACGAGTAACGAGGAACCACGCCAAACCAAACCAAGCCAGGCCTGTAATGTTCCGAGTTGTGAGGAATTTTCAATATTTTTCCACGTGAAAAGCGTGGAAAAGCGGATGAGGACAGCAGATGATCATCAGCACCAGTACCAACACGGGTTCTTTTCCTTCCCCGTATCTTTTTATTACACGTTTGTATTCTCCTCATGTGTTCATGTGTATGGTGAATGGGATATGCACGTGTATGAAAAGGAGAGAGAAGAAAGAGAAAGAGTTGACTTGACTTTCTCAAAGACCAAGGGCTGTCTCCACCATCTCCAATGGAAAGTCATCCATCTCTAAGTTCCAAATTCCAAATGTTTATAGAAAAGGACTTTGAAGGTACTGTATTCAGTTCACAGTACTTTCTTTTCCATTCTTTAATATATTTACAATGTTCAAGAATACAAAATCCAAATACAAATACTGAAACATCTGATATTTTCTATATTATAGATAAATAATATAAACAGAAACTCTTGGGGCACAAAAAAGAAGGTTAGGTAACACTGAACGAATATGATACTCTTCAAAATATGTAGTACACAGTACACAATACACAGTCAAGTCGGTTCAATTTCAATTTTCAATGTGCAGGAGAACCCAAAAAAAGAATAAAAAGAATACAGGAAGAATACTTTTGCATGTAAAAATAGTAGCTTTTTGACCCAGAAAAAAAATTAAGGCTTGAGGCTCCAGATTTGTTTAGCAATGAGGTCAACAGTAAGCTCGGGTTTCAGTTGCTGGTGTTCATCCTCGTATCTTATTTGGCCTTTGATACTGAATGGTACTGAAAGTTATCGAATGGTTAACAAAAATCTTACATAACTAAAACCTTTCAGGTTGATGCAGTCCAGCAATTTTAATTCGTACTTTTTACAATCAAATTCAAGCGCATGAGCTCAAGCGCCCTTTTATTCTACTATACTTATCGCTGTAGCTGAGTAAAACTTCACAATGAACAGTTAATAAAGTAGACTTCATTTTTAAATGGATCTCTGCGCAACTGTGTATAGTATTATAAGTACGTCATATGTCATACGTCATAATATAGAGAGGAAACAATCCGCCAAAAGATAGTTTAAATAATATTTTTCACTCTGCATAGATGTACCTAATAGTGAACAGTGAACATTGAAGGCCAATGGAACAAGTTGCTGGAGCATTTCTTTTCAGATGAAAAGTAGACAAAAAGACCGTTGACTAATTTGAATCGGTGGAGCTCATGCACATTGTACATTTTATATTCTATAAAGTATATGCACATGGCATAATTTAGAATACAAAGTATATGTAAAGTACATAAAGTGTAGGAGTTGAGAATAGGAGATCACCACAATAGACTCCATTGGCATTGTCGGTTGTCGGTTGTCAGTTGTCAGTTGAAAGTTGTGTCGTGTTCGGCGTTCGGCCACTGGCTGATGTTGATGGTTGAGGGTGCTGTGAAGAGAGAGGAGATTCAGATTCAGATTCAGTTTGTACAAAAGTACAATGTGTAATAATAAAGCCTCATGTGCTCTTCTGTTCTCTGTTAGTTGATGCCTTTTTCTCTCCTTCTTTACATCTTCTCTTACTTTGCCTCTCTCTCTCTCTCTGTTTCTCTCTGTTCACTACTGTTTCCATATAATGGAAAATGTGGTGGCATTTGTGGAAATGAGAGTACGCATGATGTGGACGTGGATCTGGATGTGGATGTTCTCTGAGGAAGAGAAAGAGAAGAGGAGACGAGAGTTGAAAAGAGAGAGAGAGAAAGAGAGGAACTTGAATCCATTTGAAATGTACGCATAAGGAATAATAATATTTGAGTAGAGAGTAGACTACAGAGAAACAGAGAAAGAGTGAATGAGAGACAGGGAGCAATCTCAAATTCTCTCATATATGACTGCGAATTAAAGCAAAGGGAACTCATTCAACTCAACTCTGTGGCGGAATCCAAATCCAAATTCGAATAGGAATCCAAGTTCAACTCGTTTGTCTATTCTATCCTCCACACAAGTACAAATGAATGGAACCACAAAGGCTCACATATACACGCAAAACCCTCACTGTACACTGTACGGTGTACACCGTACGGTGTATTAAAGATAGGAAGAGGAAACCCAACTCGTTTTCCTTTTCGCCGTCGGTTTTCGGTTTTGTCATGGAGGGAAATTGGAGAGTGAAATTTTATATAGGAAATGTTAGACAAAAGTCGGGTTCGGGTTCCTCTGGCTCCGCCATTTCCCTAGATTTTCCTCTTGTGTCTTTTCTCTTTCATCCCTGTTTGAGAATTGAGAACCATAAACTGTAAACTCATTGAATTGTATATCTATAAAATATGCGGAGGTGGTTCTTAGTCTCGTATTTCCTCATCCTCTTAAAATAAAGACGACAACAAAAGCAAAAGCAAAACCAACCCAAAACCAAAAACAAAAGCAAAGCAAAGACACAATCAAATACTATTAACTATTACAAAACACCCACAGAAATCCTCCTTCATTTCATTCCTATGAATATAACTACAGATTATTATTTTGGAGTTATTAGCCAAAATTTAGATCTACAAGCAAAGGCATGCTGTTGGATTTAAAACAGGTACAAATCTCCGCTTTACACTTTTTATAAAACATGGGTGGATTTCCTATGGCTGTCACCGCTTGTTTGATATTTTATATGATATTTTATGAGCACGAAAGCTTTCACCATGTTCAGCCTGAGCTCATCTCCTTTCTGCATTTCTGTTTAAGGATTCTCAATTCTCAAGCTGCGGATGGTGGATGTGTTCGGTATGAGGTGTCAATCTAATTCAAATGGGAGTCTGACGAGCTCCATGACACGAACCATGAGGCAAAAGACCACTTTAATTTGAATTGGACACAGACACGGATATTTGGATATTCAAATGTTAAAATGCTCAGTGTTCAATGTTCCAATCATCTCCGCAAACTAACTAAAGTACACAGGGATGTAGAATAATGAAATGGGAAAATGAATCTATTGTATCTTTCTCTGTCTGTGGAGTAAAGACTCTTATTCAAATGTGTCTAGTTACAGTTTACACAGTGGTTAATGGGAGGAAGAACGGTGAATGGTGATCGTGCTGTATGTATAAATGGATTTCCCCAAGCAAAGTGTCTTGTGTCTTGTGTGTAGCCTCTGTTTTTGGTATACTGTCGAATGTCGAATGTCGAACCTCGAAAGTCTGCTGTTTTCCATCTCCATCTCCCATTTCGGGCTGCTGTTGTAGGTATACAGTGTAATTTCTCCACGGACTCATTACAATCCCAATCAAATGCGACACCAGCTTATTACCAGCACACCGTCACCGTCACCATCAGCATTCACATCCACATGTAGAAACATTTACACACAATTTTAGTCCTCTATGCTCTAGTCTGTATGTTGGATTTTGGAGATTGGTTTCCTCCATTTATTCATTCATTCTGTTTCTCATTTCTCCTCCAGTAGCACACAAGTTGATGCTCTATTAGAATGAGATGAGATGGAATGTTGCATGTCTTTTGTTATACGTTCCGGTTCTAAATGTCAAATACTAGTCCAGTCTGTTCTAGTCTGGTTTGGTGTGGTTTGGTTTGGTTTGGTTTGGTCTGGCACCTTCTGCTTGTCTCACTATTCCATTTTCCATATTCCCTCCAATTTAAATTCAATGTATGCTTTATGTACACTGTACATTTTGTAGATTTTGTGTGCGTGGAGAAGGAGATGGAAAAGGCGTGTGTTTGGTTTGGTTTTAGCTTGACTTGACTTGCCTTGATTTGACTTGGATAGTTGTGGATGAGAAGGAGTATGAGAATGAGAATGTGGGTGCGTGTCACACTTGTGTCCTTTCTTGAATTAGTTATGAATACAGCATGACCTGAATGATTACTGACTAACTGGAAGCTCCAAACTTGAAACTCATACTCATACACTTACAGATACTCCAAAATCCAAACTAACCATTCCGTAATTACAACATCCAGTTAAAGTCATGTCAGCTTCTATAATTCCACAATTTGCGTACTCTAGAACTCTAGTAATGGAGCATTCCCATTCCGATTTCCACGGTACTGACGTAATAACGAGAGAATGGTCCATTTGTTACATCTTCAATCTACAATCTACAATCCACAGTTTACAGTCCTTGTTATTGACTAAATATTGTAAAGGATGGAGTGAATTGGATTGGATTTTGAAGCATTTGTTAAAGCTGTGCTCATCTCCCTGGAATTTGAAATTCTAAATTAACAAAATGCTAATATACCTAATACCTAATATTTGTTAAGGTACTTCCTAAAGGTTAATCTACCATTCATAAATGTAAATAAATAATATGAAGTTTCCGAAATCCCTGTACCTTATACTAATTTCAGAGTAAAATGAAACAGGTTTAAAATTTTAGGTTGTCAATTCTGAAAGTTATTGAGACTTTAATTTCAACCAATTTCAGTTGTCAATTATCAAGTTAATATGAAGTATGAACATTTCTTGATATTGAGTCTTGAGTGAGCATTGAGTAAATTATTTGGCTTTTGGCTCAATTATGGTGGAGCTCATAAATTGTAAAGCACCTTTTTGTGATTTATGATGAGCAGTGGTAACAGAAAGTGTGTATCAAAGTCAATTTCTTTCTGCAACCTTCTGTAGGTTAAAGTAGGCTTAATTCTGTAGCATAAACGTTTACTTTTTTTACCTATACAGATATTTGGATATTTGGACGAGATATTTTCCTCTAAATAAAATTCTACAAGTACTTTAGCTGTTTCAGTACTCGTTTTCTTTTTCTTTTTCTTGCCTGCTAACTCCGTCTTTCATTTCTTCTTTTCTCTTCTCATTGAAAGGAGAAAGGAGAAAGTTGGAAGAAATTGGAGATGAGAGTCAAAGGAAATGAGATAGATAGATAGATAGATACATTACATTATGGCAAGGTTTTAATCCGATTTGGTATTTATTTTCCCCAAGACTCCAAAGAATATAAGATACAAGGTACAGACACAGTCGAGGAACTGATACATTCCTCCTTGGAGTTTCCTTTAGTAGAGAGTACTCACACCGTACACCATACACCATACACGAGTTTCAGTTTCAGTTTCAGCTTGAGCTCCAGGGAAGATGAAACTGACTCAATGACTGACAGGCTTACATCCATTTCTACATTTGTACGTACGTATGGACTTGACTCGGCTTGGCTTGACTGGCTGAGTAAAAAAAAAGACGGAGCTAAATACATTTAGCTGAGTTGCAACTTGAAAATCTAAATCTAAATCTAAAATCCTTCTAGAAACTAGATAGTTGAGTTCAACTTCAACTTGAAAAGAGAGTTGAAGCTATGTATTTTATTTTGAAGGGAGGAAAAAAGAAAGAAAGTAGCAGCTTATATTATATATACAAAAGGAAAAGGATCCAAATAACTTGCAACTATACACCAAAAAAACCCAGCTCAATGCCCAATGCTCAATCCTCAGTGTTCAGTGCCCAGTGCTCACTCACTTTCTCCCCAAACAAACAGGAACTAAAGGAAAGAGTGGAACGGACCAAGTTTGGATTTAATTGGAAAAAATCAAGTTTTTTCTCTTGATTTAAGTGCCACTAGACTCTGGAAACTGGAAACTAGAAACTGGAAACTGGAGACTTGAGACTTGAAACTAGAACAAAGTATTGCAGACCACTTCTCTATAATGCATTCGGGGAATGTGAATCCAAATCCAAATCAAAAAGAAAAACGAAAAAAAATAGTGAGAGTTACAAACAAGAACAAGAACATGAAGGAAAAGGAGAAGGAGAACGAGGTACTTGTGTCAGTGTAATGGCAGTACACACAAGTGTATCGTTACTCGTGTCCTCCTCCTGTTTCTCCCATTCCTTGATTTTCTGCTGGTTCTTGTTCTTCTTGCTCTTGTTATAGTGTACGATATGAATGCACTTACTGACGGGAAGACGGGAAGACGGGAAGGAGTGAGTGGGAAGTGGGAAGCAAGTAACGACCATAAACTAACTTGAGGTAAAATGTAAAAAAAAAACTTGAGACTTGTTTGGTCTGGTTTGGTTTGGTTTTGGTTTTGGTTTGGACTGGTCTGGACTTATGAAGCTGCTAGAGTTATTCTTTTCTATTTGTGAGAGTATGTGCTAGAAATTCCACGTAGTCCAGTTATTTGGATCGTTGGTTAGTTTTTACTTGTTAGTTGTTAGTCCAAAGTGAGACGATAGACTTGGGATGCAGAATCTAGATTCTGGGTTCTAGAATTCTACAATTTCCTCCTCTTCCTCGTCTTTTCCTTTTTCTTCTTCTTCCTCTTCTTCCTCTTCTAGACTTGTAGACTTTCAGCAATCCCATAAATAGTGATATAGCTGGATACTTGGCTACATTTCCTTGGGCTATTTTCACATTTACTTTTCTTATCTCAACAAAGTCCGTTTCAGTTTCAGTTTCTGTTTGTGTACATATCTATCTTGATATGTGCTTGAATGTGTTTATGTCTGTGTTTGACCATATGCTCAATGCTCAATGCTCAATGTACTGAGTAAAAAGCGAGCGCCTGACTGAAAGACAGAGAGAGAGAGAGAGAGAGTCAAGTTGAACTTTTTGATTGGAGCCAGCAGTTTAAAAGGAAGAAGAGGAGTTGAAGGAATGAAACTGGAGGAAAAGATAGAGGAAAAGAATTTTAGTTTTCTCCCCCAGCAATTCGATAGCTTTCACTTTAAGTCTTTTTTTGGAATTTATAGTGAAGAATAACTCTGAAGGATACACCATTTTTTCCTCCGCTTTCTTTTGCTTCCTTCTTTCATTCCTCGTTCGTCTCGTCTCGTTTTTGCTACTTTTCCTTCTCTCTTTTTTTTGTCCCAAGGCTAAAGCCGATTATAGATTACTTATTACATACAACGAACAAAGTCCAACGTCCAACGGACTGTGCACACAAACTGCACTCTCCCACACATTCAATTCAACTACATACAACATACAGAGACTAAATTTCCCATGTTCATTTTTTCATGTGCACATGCACAATGTACAATGTACAATGCACAGTGTACAGTGGGAAAGAGAAGAGAGATGGCAAAAATATGATGCACACTTATGCACAGAAGTTGGCTTTGCTTTGCCGACGTAAAGATAAAAGTGTGGCCAAACTTTAGGAAATCAAAATCTGGTTCAAATCTCAAATTTCAAATGTCAAACGTCAAAGTCCACCTTTGCATAAGAAACTTACTAATGTTCTAATGGTAAAAAATACAAGTATTTGACAGATCTGAAATCTACGTGAATAAATTCAAGGAATTGGAGCCTTTTCCCACAAACACAAATTCTCGGCTCATTCTCTCGTTCTTTTTATTTGGTCTGGAAACTTTTTTGAAACTTGAAACAAAATGTATGAAAGTAGTCTGCACTTGTTGGAAAGTCATATTTTTAGTCTCCAAGTTCAGAGAGAGACAGAGAGAGAATAAATGCATTTCAGACTTAAATTAGCTCAAACGTTCTAGTTTTTGCAAAAAATAAAGTTTGTCCTATCTACACCGCAAAAAAGTGTCTGCCACTGCCTCCGCTAAAAAACTAGAAAACTGGAAAACTGGGAACAAGTGTGTAAGCCATGAAAATTACGTTTTTCCTTGTAATTTATTAAGTTTAAAACATTTTTCTTCTTCCTTAAGTTGGAAAATCCTTGAAATTTTTTTAACTTTGGCCTTGATAAAAAGTGTAGAGTGTAAAGATGGATAATATTATATGCGAGAGTGCTGTAAGCTTTGGATGCGAGATGCGAGTATGTTAGTATTCTCATGTAAATCCTATACATGAATTTCGAGAAAGGTCGACTTTGTAAAGCGGAACAAAATTTTAGCGTGTAAACCTGTTTCCTTAGATGTACAATGCACATTATACATTGTACATGTACTTGACTCATCATTAATTTATTTATGTAGAGTTTAGAGCATTTTCCTTAAATATTAACAAGATTTTTTCCATCTACAATCTACAGATGGAAGATGGAAGCTTTTAGAGTTAAAAGCAACTTATTTTGTCTCATCTCATCTTTAGCAAGGAAAAGACGTAGGGTAAAGTCTGTAATCATGTACAATGTAGATACTATATATATACAATATATACATATTGCACTTTCTTCTTATTACGTTTATGAAGGTCGATTAAGTAGATTTTATTTTTTACTCATGTCTTGTACAATGTACAGTTATTTTGTATCTGTTTTGGAGCAAACAAAACGATGCGAGGGATGTTTTGCTCTCGTTCACTCAACTTTTGATACTACCGATAAAGTAACCAGTAGAACGTTTGCACAAATGAAATCTACATGTTTGAAAAAGTTCTTTAAATCTTTCACCACGCACTTTTCCATATATTTTTGACAGCTTTTTGATTTTAAAATAATTCATAACCTTTAAATCCAAAAAATGAAAACTACCAAATAAATAACATGAATAATAAACATAAAAATACAAATAGGAACAAAAAGCAAACACAAGAAGGTAAACTAAGAACTATCAGAGAAAACAAACAAGGAGTCATTCTTTTAAAAAATTACTGTACAGTGCACACAGACGATTTTAAGTAAAAAAATGTAGTGGTACAAAAATATTTGGATTCTGTTGCGCGCAAGGCTTCTTTTGGAAATTGGAGCAATTTTGCTAAACGATGTTTAAGGTTACAAGTGATGACTGATGATTGAGGAATGCTGAATGTTGAATGACGAATGATGAATCATCACGCCACTAAAATATCAAATTGCATCCATTAAAATCCTTTAAAAGAATTTAAGGATGAGGACGGGAAAACTTATACGGAGCATTAAAAGTGTCCTTGTGCTGTGTCACGGAAACTGCTGACGATGTAGATGTAGATGGAGATGGAGATGACGAGGATGATGAGGTGTTAAAGGAAAGTAGTTAAAATAAAGTAACAAAAAAAAGAAAAATAAATGAGGATGGTTCCTCTCCCTCGTCTTTTGACTTTTGAACTAAGTACACAGTGCACATTCTACATTGTACATTGTACATGTTCTAATAAATGTGTAGTAAGCAGCTGGAGCATTACTCCCATCATCATTATTATTATTATTACTATCATCATCATCATTACCATGGAGCATTGAACATTGAACATTGAGCATGGAGTGGGGATTGTGACAGAAAAGATTTGGGGATATTATGAAGAGGAGTCTCTTCGCGTCTAGTCTAGTCGAGTCGAGTCGAGCTCATTAGCTTCAGTCTTTAGTTTCAGAGTAATCAACGTTCTTTCGAGTGTCGGATAAGCAGCAAAGATAGACATTTCCAGTTTCCAGTTCCAGTCCCAGTGCCAGAACCAAAACGAGAACAAGAATCCGAATCCGAATCAGAGTCAGAGTCAAAGTCACAGATAGGCGTCGTTTAACAGGGTAAAGATACACAGGAAAGTAAAATATGTACCTTTGCATAGCTAGGAAAATATATTAGAGAGAAAGAGAGAGAGAGAGAGAGGCCTAAAATAAAATAAAATCATAGTTCTCAATTGACGCTCGTAAAACTTGAATGGACGTTTAAATTTCTTCCAACAGAAGTATGGAGGATGTGAAAGCAGAAGGAAAAAGAGAGTTAGAGAAAGCAAAATCCTCTTTCTCTTTTCTCCTTGTGCACTTTCCCCTCCTTTTTATATCTTTTCCTGTTCTTCACCTCCCTTTGGCCGACTTGACATTTGTGTTTGGTATGGTTTCGTCTGTTCTGTGTATTCGGGGTTGACTTGGTTTGGCACGACTGCATGTACATATAAAGTGTGTGTCTGTATGTCTGTGTCTGTGTGTGTGTGTCTCCGTCAGATTTGAGGGAAGATGAGAAAGTCAGAGGGAAAACCTTCAAGTCTCTCTCTGTAACATTGAGCATTGCACATTGTACGTTGTACATGGGGAAGACGAAAGGAGAAAGCACATTCAAACCAAACCAAACCAAACCAACTCAGAACCTTTCCTGCAGTCAAGCATGCAATTTAATGGGACTGTTAAAATGAACGTGCTTTGAATTCACGATACACTTTTGGTCTTTTCATTTCATTTCATCTCTTTCTCATTCTCATTCTCCAGTTTCCAGTATTTCCAGTTTTCACGATTTCTACTATTTCTACTATTTCCATTCCACTACTCAGCCTGGAGTCAGTCTGTGAATCCTCCTTTAACAATCCGTGCTCGGTGTCGTAAACGGGGAGAGAGCGAAAGAGGATGAAGGGTGAAACGAGGCTAACCTTAAGTAATGAATTGACTACTTCATTACTTTATTTGATTTTTAAGTACAATTCCCTCTCAAATCCAACCAAACTCAACTCAACTAAACTAGACCAAGTCAAACTCAAACTCAAATTCAACCCAACCCAACTCAATCCAACTCAGTTCAGATCAGCTCAGAATAGAATCTAGAATCTATTCCAGCCATTCCTAAAACTAAACAGCCCAATTTTATGTTCGTATGGATTTTAACTCTTTTAAAAGTGGTCTTCATTCTGTAGCATTTTACTTACTTACTTTCTTACTTGAATGAAAAAGTCATTCTAACTCTTTCACTTTATCTGGTTCTAGCTTAGAATCAAAAGATGCAGTTGTGCATGCAATATTTTGCACTGTCACTTTTGTTTCACCCTTTTATTCTATAAAGAAAACAATCTTTTTTTAAATTATAGACATACAAATTCATTAACAAACAATATGAAGATACACAAAATTTCCTGTGTGACAATATTTAATTGTGAGTTGTGAGTGGACACTTGAGAAAAATGGGTTTGAAGCTTATTCTTTAAATGAAAGCATTTGAACAGAAATAATAATATAAACTTTGAAGGTAAAAGATCACAAAAGATGATTCATCCCTGATTTTCAATAGTTAGTCGTCCTGTGAGTATTTTGATTTGGAAATAATTGGAGGCAATTGATGATATTTTGAATGGTGGTGGGAAATCTGAGGGAAAAAGCGATACCCGGGAAATTTGTAGGAAAAAGATTGAATTGGAGGGATGGAACGGGAAATGGAGGAAGCAGAACAAACTACGATATCTAATGTTCCGTGCGATGGTATATTTATTTATTTATTTTTCTACCTTGAGCCTTGAGCCTTGAGCTTGAGCTCACTCACACTGAGAACACAAAGCAGGAACAGCAACACAAACAGAGAACAGGCAGCCAGACTGACTGACATTGATTTATGAGACAGTCTCCTACATTAAATGTATCATTTGTCTGTTTTATGTCAACCACCATGTGTGAACTCGCAACAGCTGCTACAACAACATTCAGTTCCTACCGTTCCCTGTACTTTGTACTTTCTACAGTTCCTCCGATTCCTCGGAATTCTCCAAACTCAGGAACTCAGGACTCGGGAGAGAAAAATAAAAACAAAACAAAAAAATGGGACAGCAAACTAACAAACAAACAAACAGAACTGCAAATGTAAATGTTTGTGTAGTGTATAATGTATAATGTATACGTGCAACATAAACTACATACTTTATACTCTGTACACTTGTCATAATTCAAAATACATGTCTACAACATCACAATTTCATCTAAAAGTATTTGTATTTCAACTTTTTCAATTCCCTCGTCCCAGTTTTGATGGGACTCGGCTGGTTTTCTATTTTCTGCAGAGTATAAAAACATCTTATGGATTTTAAAATTCAAGTTTTCTTCTGGTTCCAAAATGAGTATTTACTTTTCCAAAACTTTAAATTCTAAAATTCAAGTCCGCTTACATGCTGCAGTTTCTTTGTATTCATTTTTGACTTATGATTTTTATCGATTTTGTTGTAAAAATACTCTGTAATTGTTTACTTGAAGCAAGCTCAGTTCTATGATTTTCTGAAATATGAACTATCAACAAAATCTTTAATGAGTAAGTTGTAGCTTTAAATGAAAAGTACTGTAGCAAAGAATTCGAGGCGGAAACTGCTTTCACTTTGTACTTTGTATTTTATACTCTACGGTCTTTACTCTTTACTTTAAATGCTGTAGATTGTCGATAGTGGAAACACTTGGGCAGAAAATTCATCGAATTCATTGATGCACTTATTATTTAGATATCCATAACACATAATACATACAATTTACTAAATAGCCTTTTAGCCTTAAAGTATAAGTAGATGGATAAGCTCACTTGGATGCTTTTACATTTTACATGTTGCATACTGTACTGTATTTTGTTGTAAAGCCCTGGATCTTTTATTTCTCCAAAATACCCAAATATTCCTTCAACAGTATAGATGGACGAGCGTATTTTGAGCATTGAGCACACATTATAAAATCCGAATCGGAATCCGAATCCAAGTCTATCGTAGTAAATAGAGCTTGAAAGGAAATGTAATGCAATGTAATGTAGTGTAATGTTATGTAATGGGGAATCGAATGGTTACAGTACTCTGTATTTGTGTGTGTGTATGTGAGTGCATCTCTCTTTCTAATTCAATCCCATTATATACACAGTATCTGTCTCTGTAACCATGTACATTGTACAATGTACATTTTACATGTTACATGTTACATGCTTAAAATATTTCCTAGGAGCAGTTCAAATACTAAAATACTAAGAGAATCTGTTCCCTATGACCAATACACATAAATACTTATGACTATCCACACATTTACTTTGTACAGAGAGAGAGAGAGTGAGAGGGGAGGATTTTGAGAGTGAAAGTAGTGAAAGAAGAGAAAGGAGTGAAAATGAAAATGATACTACTGTATCTGTGTATTTAGTCTTCACTTGTGCTTTCAGTTGAGCATTGAGAGTTTGGAGTTTGGAGTCGGGACATGATAGTTCATCCAAAGTGGATCGATACGTAAATCATCAGGCAGATGCTGTACACTGTACATTGTACAGATACAATTTTGAATGTGAGACAAAAAACATTGTGTACATTGTGCATATCAAGATATATCTACATTCTAAATACAGTACCTTTTTCAATACAACATGTGGTATGATGTTCGTGTGTCGTTGTTGTTGTCCTCGTCTTGTGTGTCATCTACCTCTTACAAATAGTAAATAGTAAATATAGTGAATACTAAATGTTGAATGTTGAATGGTGAATTTTCCATTTATTTCATTCAAATAAACATACCCATGCACTTGATACACATTTTCCTCTCTTTAAACTCCACAACATATAGAAGTTGGAGAAAGGGAGAGAGAAAATGAAGAGCAAGAGCAAGACATGAGGAAAAGGAAAGGAAAAACGAAATGAACCAATAGCAGTAGAAACAACAATATTCCTCTTTTGAAAATATGTACAGTGTACAGTGTACAGCGCACATTGTACATTGTACATATTGTGCTCACTCGTGAAACTTTATTTTGTTTCCAGTTTGGAGAGCACCAGCATAGACAGAGAATGGCAGAGTCTCGTTTGTCGAGTCTGGTAGTCTGCTGAGACTTGAGTTGTTCAATACAGAATACAGAGTACAGAATACAGCATGTACAATGTACAATGTACAATGTACATGGAGACAAAGACAGAAAGAGAAATTGTCTCTCGTTCCATTGTCATTTCTCTTCTTGTCTCTCTTTCTCTCTCTTTTGTATGAGTGTGTGTGAATGTGTGTTTGTATTTGTGTATTTGTGTATTTACGTTCCTGCAGTTGGTTTGTCGGTAGGGAAATCCTCTATAAAAGGAATTGAACTCGAACCAAAGAATAAACATGCATTCACGCTTTAGCTCAGCTTCAGTTATCAGCTTTCAGATTCCAGATTCCAGCTTCCAGATTGTAGATTCTTCGTGATTTCAACTTGAAGCTTGAAGCTTTTGAGATCCTTCACCAGCAAAACAAACTAACCAGGTACTTAAAGAAAGGCCTCAATTTCCATGTATTAACATTGAGCATAGAGCATAGAGCATTGAGTACTTTTTCTCTTTATACATTGCTCATTGTATGTTTCACATTCTGTATGTTTCAGTATTTTATACTTTATCTTTGATGTTTGTTAGTTGTTAGTGGAACAGGTTTGTTTTCCCTCTTGTTTTTGTTTTTGTATTTGTATTTTTGGTTACAATTTATTTTATTTTATTTTATGCGGTTCAAATATCACCTGAAACGTAGATAAATACACAGCAAATACAAATAGCAAATGTTAAGTACAAAGGGAAAGTTGTTCAAGTTTCAAGTTTCAAGGGCCATCGATTTTTAAATGGTAAAACTGTAGTGAACAAAAAGTTGGAATTGAAATTCTCAAAGGAATTACTGTGTACTCTGTGTACTCTGTGTTTTGTATTTTGTATTTTGTAGTTTGTCGTGAATTATGAACCATTTGAATCCATCTATTTTATCAGTTTTCTATTCTGTATTATGTATAACCTTTTTGTACGTGCTAAACATTGGAATTCCACCATCATTTGCAAGACTTTGGTTCTTTTCATCTCTATCTATAAAGTATAAAGACAAAATTGAAATGCAGTCTTTCATTTGCAGTTAGTTTTGCAACTCGTTGGAAATTGGAAATTGGAAAGGGTAGATAAAAACAAACCAGCTGAAACTTTGTTCTTGGAACTTACTTTACAAATACACAGAGAAAATGGATTGAAGATTGAAGATTGAAAGTACCCAAATACCCAAGTACCAAACCATTTTTCAACCACACTGACCTTTGACATTTTCATGAATGATGAATCATGAATGATGGATGACTCCAGCATCTCAAGACTCAAATCTGAAGAGTAATCATTTCATTTCTTATCCCTTCCGTCCAAAAAGTATGTTGTTTTGACTTTGGACTTTTGACTTTTGACGTCTGACGCAACAAATTTTTATACAGAAGAGTCATACAGCATGAGCATCGTCTTATAAAATCACGAGTTTGAGTTTGACTTTGAGCTTTGAGTCCGAGTTTTCATTTCTTTTCAACCTTATGTTCTTGTTCAATTCTTGTTATCAAAAACAAACTCTGCTTCATTTCTGCTGGAAAAGTAACATTAATTTATATGGTACAACTATTCAATAACTACTTTATTTTTGTAGGGATAAGTTGATGGGAATTGTGATAGGTCAAATTCAAACGGCCGAAGAAATTCCTCAAGTCTGCATGGGCATCAATTTACCAGAATGAATAGAAATGTCATGTCAATAGTTTTAAAATGACTGTAGGCTGTAGCAATTAGACAAATTGAAATGGTGGATGTGCAATGTGAAAACATGACATTGTCCCTGAAACTGAGTCTATTTATTCCTCGTTACGCATTACGGCATATGTAACGGCACTGCTTAATGCTCAATGCTCAGTGCTCAATCTTAAATTACTGACTGTGTACTTTGTACACTGCAGATTGTAGACTCTAGAATGTGCACGAGTGTCTTTGCATTAATTTTGTTTCTCAGCTGCTCTCAATTTTCTCGCATATATTTTAGATTGTGTCACCACTTGCTTTCTCTTTCATTGTCATTGTCATTGTCATTTTCTTGTTCTTGTTCTTGGAAACTATCCGGAGAACTACCCGGCTTCTCATTTCATCTGTCTACATGCATCCATCTATGTACCAGGAAAAAAGATAGCCTTGCATATTACAATGAGAATGAGAATGACAATGAGACTGAGAAGAGGCTTTTTAAAGGGGAAAGCGTATACTGTAGACTGTAAAATGTAAAGATGCAAACGTCTCACAGTGTGAATTAAGACTCGGGTTGAATTGTTCCAAGCAAAGCATAGAAAGTACAGACATACTTATACATTAAACGTAGACGTTGCTGTATAATGTATACTGTATAAAGTCAAGGCAAGTCTATTTTCTATTCCCAAACCAGATGATGCTCTTCCGCATCTCATGAAGAGGTTATGTCATTATTCTCCATTTCTCTCACTTTCTCTGTCTCATTTTCTATCACTTCTCTACTCACTACTTACTACTGCTGAGCTTACTGTATCTTTAGCTCTATTTAAATCTCGTCTTTCTTCTCTTCCATTTTCTAGTTAGTTTTAGACCTCTCGTTCAGATTCAGATTCAGTTTAGTTTAAGGGCATGACATGAGAATGAGAATGAGTGGGAACCTTCCTTCACCCCATTCTCTTTAATAGTATGTATCCAAGTATACTTTTATACGCAAGATATTCTATTCTCTGTTTGAAATGGAATACAGTAGAGAGTAGAGAGTAGACATTAGACGGTGGAATAAGGGAGCAGAGGAGCAAGTGGTGTTAATTAATTACCTACCAAATCACTATCAACACTTGGAGTTAAGCAGTCAAATTCCCCCAACTCGGATTGCATCAATTTCCCCAGCTTTCCCGATATATCTCCGTCTTCTTGTGCATCGACAACCGACATCCGACATGTATGTATGTATGCTTTTGTGTGCTTGTATAAACAGTAAACAGGATACGGGTACAAATAGACGTAGATGCAAGGAATTTTGGTATATGAAGAAAGTGTACAGTGTACCGTGTACAACGTACAAAATACAATGTGGATACATGTGTCAACTTTCCTTTGTTCTTTTCATTTTTCTTCCTTTCTACAGATTTCCATTGTTTTGTTTTCTTCCGCCGTTTCTAGTTTGTACTGTGCATTCTGCTTGTGCCTGTATTTATTCTTTGGTCTATTCTTCCTCCAACTCAGTCGCTCCGAGGCGATCTGTACTCGTTTCCTTTGTTCTCGTGGCTTTGTAAGACGCTCGTTTGAAAAATACAGTAGACAGTAGACAGTGTACGTTGTGCGTTGTACATTGTACATACTGTGTACTGTATGTATGCATGAATATCCGACATCAAAAGGACCCCAACTGAGAGATTCCCTCTTGTTTTAAATATTCATTCTATTCTGTTCCATTGTGTTGTATTTTACTCTGGGTTTTACTCACTTCTTTGCCTTTTCTACTTTCTACTTTAGTTACAGTTGCATGGCTTTTTTGGAATTTCTCTATAGTGAAGACTATAGCTACAGATTACAGATAGAGCTCCAACCTCCGTAATAATTATAAACAGAACATTTTATTCAAATTACCTCTGACAACTCTATTATTGCACGTTTCTCTCGCGTGTCTAGTTTCTAGTTTCTAGTGTGTCTACTGTCTACCCTTTTAAAATCCCCTCCGTCCCATTTTTGCGTCAGCTTTGTTTAATTCACCCATGCTCTTATTTCTTAAACAATTACAATAATTATTATTATTAGTCAGCGGGAATTGCAGTGCAATGTGTGCAGTCAAAAAGAACATTATATTTTCAATCTTTTTGTCTGACTTCTGGCTTTTAGAGGCAGCTGATACTCAGAGTCGTAATGTACAAAATCAGACTGTTCTCTAGTAATAATAATTTTAAAAGTTGAAAACAGTTGTAGAAGTAGCCAAAAGTCAAAACAAAAAGATTGTCAACATGCGCTGAAATCTTTGAAATATTGTAAAATGCTAGTTTTTAGTCCCCAAGACATTTTAAAATTCCGGCTCCGTCTATATAAATTATTTTTCCTTTCCTGAAAAACTGCACTTTCAAGCAAAAGTTGTATCGTCAAAAACTTATGAAGTATTTGAAAAAATACAACTTGAATGTAGAAGAAAATTTGTCAAATAAATAGAGCTTTTTTGAAGCTTTTTGTGTCATTTTACTTTATTTAAAATTCATAAAATGCGTAACTGCATCTTGATATAAAATTTCTGTAGCCCAGTTTTTTGTTTATTATACTTGTTCTGAAACTGAGGAGCTGCATTATAGGTATCTTTTGAGATTTTGAGCTATTTTTGTATTTACTCGAGTACTACTTTCTTTGAGTACGGATTGCGTAAGAGGGTGTGCATGTGAATGTGGATGTGATTTTGACATGGAATTTATGGGTGATCTGTGGAAACTCTTTTGTGGAGGAATACCCCACGGGCTTTTTATTTTCTGTATCGTCAATCGACAATCGACAATTGAGTATTGAGAATACAACGTGGAGACTAAAGAAGAGAGAAAAGTCGGGAGTGGAGGGAAAGGAATAAATGTAAAATGAAATAAATTGTAGTGTAATAGAAGTCGTAGTCGTAGCCAAAGTCTAGTCTAGTCTTATAGCTCCGTAATAGAATGACTAGGAACTCTGGGAATGGAGTTGGTACTTGCAGTTGTACTTCTTTTGGTATGGATATTGATATTGATACTGATATGGACTTTGAGATTGAATTCCCGGGTTTCTCTCTCCATCTAAAATGTAGAATGTAGAATCTAGAATATAAAGATCTAGAAAACTAGAATCTAGAGAATCATTCCTTCCATTCTATTTTCTATTTCCTTCTGTAAATACTTGGATAGATTTACTTGCAACCATCACCATCACATTTCAACTTTCGATCAAAACCCAAATGTCCGATTGGTCAGAAATATATTCGATCCGATTCCATTCAATTCCAATTTTATATTCTCTCTTTCAACATCATGATCCATGTTCCTTCTTTCAATCTTCCATTATCAAGGAATTCCTTTTCTTTTTTTTACCACTGATAAATCATAAACTAGATACACTTGAACTACTTTATTTAGTAGTTAAATTTTGAACGCGCGTTTCACAAGGCTTTAAAGGTTTTTTTAAAAAATAAATTTTTTGAAAATTTCATTTCATTTCAAGATTCGTAATTCTTAAGACTTTCGTTGTGTTTTCTAAAGAAATTATTTGGAAGCTTTTTTCAACCGTAAAAGAAGAATTTGAGGCATGTTATGAAATCTGTAATATTTTTTCTTCGGTGTAGTACTTTTGAGAGCTTGGCAATTTTCAGGCAATTAGAAAAAAGAAGAAGACCAACAAAAAAGTAAGGCAAAGCACAAAAGACGAAATATGATGAATTGAAGAATAAAGAAAAAATGATGTTTTTCATCATAAATAAATTTATATAAAAGCACATTGAGTTTTAAAGGCGAGTGACGAACAAATGCATATTAAATCAGCATGAAAGAATATGTAATATGTTATTGCTTTTGAGATTCCTTAGTAAGCAGCGCTTGTGAAAGAAAATTTATAAATGTCTCGATTCAAAATTGCGCTTGCTCCACAATTTTCAAGGAAAAAAGTAGAAAATTGAAACTTTGACGTGGACTTTTAGCTTTTAGCAAACCAAATGGATGGAAATTACAGAGGATGAGGCGGATTCTAAATTTGCAAAAGAAACCGTACTAATACATTCTAGATTGTAAATTGTAAATTGTAGTTTTTACAGACACAGATTCTAGATTCTAGTCCAAAGAGAACTTTCCCCTACTCAAGAGAACTCTAAACTCCAAACTCTAAACAGTTTCCTGTCTCTTCCCCGCGCTCACATTTTCATTTTCATTCTCGTTTTTGCTTTTGCTTTTGCTTTCCTTTTTCCACGCTAATTTTCCACTTGAGTCAACTCAAAGAACAACAACAAAAAAAAGCTAAAGAGCATCTGATTTACTTTTCTCTTTTCGAGTTTTCACTTTCATTTTTACATTCTTTTATTTTATTACATCTGTACAAGCAAGAGTTTGTAGGCTGTAGGCTGTAAGCTGTAAAATGATTCAATGAGACCAATTCAACTCAACTCAACTCATTGTGGATGAGTTGAACCATTTTGTCAATTTAAAAGTACAAGGGGAATTTCTTTGAACTGCTTCCGCCTCAAGTTTTGGTACCAAGTACCATTGAAAACCCCACTAGTCATTATAACGCTTTTACATTTAAAAGTAAAAATCCTCAAAATCCTCTAAAAGGTTAGCTACAGCAGAAGAGCTAATGTTGGGAGTACAAGCATTTTTATTGTGCTTTCTTCCCTTTGATGGTTTGATAATTGGAAAATAATACGGTGCGTTTGTTGTTCCTGTTTGTTGTTGATGCATATAGTTTTTAGATAGGCAATCCGAACTAGCCAAAATTCTACCAACAGACAGCAAAAGCTCACAGCAAAATGACAGTAAGAAATAATACAAATACAGAAAGATAAAATAACAAACATACCGCTTCTATCTGTATATCTGTATTTGCCGAATCCAAACCATGCATCAAACATGAAACAGCATCCGCATGAATTATTACAAAATTCAGATACACCATGAGCAGATCGAGGTCGAGAATATACTTCGCAACTCTTTCTGTAATAAAATAATTACCTCGTGTAAACTAATTTAGTTTGTCTCTTTGTTCCTCACATGTTTGTTTGTTTGTTCCTTGTTGCTGGAATAGCTTTAAATTCATCTGTATAAGCTGTACAGTTTGAATGGCACACTTAAAATTATAGTAGGTGGTGCCCGCCGAGGAAAAATTACAAAAGTGTCAAGTATTAATTTTACTCTTGACTCTTGAGCTCCAGAAATTTATGTAGTATAGTGTAAAAAGATGCTCATTTATTCATTGCACAGGATACAAACAAAACATTCTATATGAAACAAGCTATCTTATTCTTCTTTTGTCTTTACCTGGTGTTGAAGAATACTGCAGATTGAACATGGATAAATTTATAAAAGCATCAATTCAGTCTGAATCTGAAACCGGATCTGGATCTGGATCCGGATCTGAAGAAAGTAAACGTAACCATACGTACGATTTGTACAAAAAAGAAGATGGGGAACCTCCTTGAGCGGGAACTCAAGTACTTTTTGTCCACAGTATTGTAGCTTTGTGTATGTAAAATGTAGAGTGTAGAGTGTAGAATGTAGAATGTCGAATGTAGATGGATTCACTTGACAAGGAAGAAAAGGAAAGGATGAAGACGGAGACCAAGACCAAGACAAAAACGAGTAGGAATAGGAAAACGAGGACAGAGCAAAAGAAAAAGACGAAAGAAAAGGGAGGGAAAGCAGTCAATCACATCATTGGAAATGGATGGTAAAGTGAATAGAGTAGACTTTAGATTGTAGATTGTAGATTGTAGACTACAGACTGACTACCAGGACAGAGACGAGGACGAGGACGAGAACGAGAAGAGAAAACTCAGGACAGTGGAAAGAGAATCCTGGAATCCTCGAATGAGCATTAGTTATTCGACGATATATTCACGACACAAAAGTTGTTTCTCTCCCACTGTAATTTTATATGTATGAGTGTAGCTCGCATTCCCTTTCTCCTATTCTCATTCAAAAGCATGTACAATGTACAATGTGCAATGTGCAGGGTATTGTACATGGATGCTTTCTCCAATCTTCTCTTCATTCAAAGTTTGATCATCTCTGTCCCTCCATATCCAACGCCAAACTCCAATGTACATAGGAAATAAGCAATACCCAAATACCCAAATACACAGATCTACATGCACATACACATACATAGCAACTCACAGCACTGTTCCCTTCCCGACACACAGTCAGTTTACAATGTGAGTACATCTATAGAATAATACATCGCCACGCTACGCTGCTCAGTGCTTTCTCCGGAAACTCAGACCTTAAAATGTCATCTTATAGTTTGTTTACAAAGACCCACTGAAAGAAAGAGAAAGAGACTTTCTTTCTTTACTGTATCTTTTATACTTGTTTCCCCTTTCTCGGCGTGTGGAATTGTAAAACTAAAACAACTAGGCCAAACCCGCTAAAACAATACAATACAATATACAATGGAAAGCAACAGAAAGAAGAAGAAGAAGAAGAAGAAGAAGAAGAAGAGAGAGGTTTCTCGGGGAAAATGGAAAATGGAAAAAATAAATCTTGAGCTCACATAAACACGTATGTACGATCCGCGATACAGTAAAAATTTGGAGACACAAATAGAAAAACAGTTTGAAATATGCACAGTGTACATTGTACATTGTACAAAAGATGGAGTGTAAAAAGTAGAGTATAGAGGACAACGAAGCAATATCAGGAAGATGGAAAAGTCGGTAACAAACTCTAGACTCTAGACGCTGGTTCTGGTTGTGGCTCTGACTCTGACTCTGACACTTTTTCGTGTACACAGATGAAAATACAAACAGGATTTGAAATGGAATGAAATGAAACAAACAGTAGAGCAAACTCTCGGTTCAGCACAGAATTCAGCACTCTTCTTGTTTTTTCTCCCTTCCTTCTTTTCTTCTTTCTCCCTCTTAAAAATAGATACAAGGGAAGATTCTCATGAATTCTAATTTTATTTCTCCGTGTACAATAACAAATAACAAATAGAGCGGAGAGCAGAGCAGTATACTGTGTCTTCTTCTTCTTTTTCTTCTTGTAAGTATATTTGCGGAGGTAAGTTTACTCTTGTGTTTCTTTGTTTGTGCAAGTATAATGTTATTACACAAATAGTAAATAGGAAGTAATTCTGTACATTGTGTATACAGGAGTTTGTAGTTTGTAGTTTGTTGAGTTTAGAAAGTGCTTCATTCTTGCAAAAAAAGAGTGTAGACAAAATGAAAATTGAGCTAAAAATACTCTTTCACCTTTCCACAAATAAGAAACGTATGTATGCATAATGCATACCTTTACAAAACCACAACAAGGTTTCTATTTACTTTTACACTATACACTATACAGGCTCATGTTATTATATTATTTCAGGATGTGGGAATTCCACCATTTTGTGTGTGAATATGAATATGAATATGAATACAGCAGTTGAATGTTTTTAGACATGTAGAAAGTATATATAATAAAAGAAGGTAGCTTACCAGAGTAAGGTGAATAAATATTAAGGTATAGGCAGTCTTCACTCTGATTTCGAAGGTAGGGTTCAACACGTCGTAGGTACTCGAGGTAGCCCTTTGGCATGTCCTTCAGCGCCGCCGTCTCATTCCGAATATCCGGCATCATCTGTAATAGAGGAAACACAACAAAGAAAAAATTGAATTACCAAACTTATTATGCACACTATTTTGTATTTTGTGTCATTCGTGGCATTAATGTATTTATATTTTAAAACTGTTTGAAATTGTCGCGCTACATTTTCCAAGGTTGAGCATTGAGCAATGAGCAATGAGCAACCATTACCATTTATTTTTTCCATGAATTCATTCTTACCAGATGAATGTAAAATAAAAATCCATGTGTTTATGCACAAAGCTTGAACCACTCTACAGCTACCCCACTCAACGCAACTCCTTTTTTTCATCCAAGGAATATTATGGTACAAAATACAATTTAAAATGTCCTTTAAAGCTCAAGCTATCAAAAGATGATCCATGTGACATTGAACAGAAGAGCGTATGAAGGAAAATCCAAAGCCATTTCATTTCAAAATGTACTTTAATGTACAATGTACATGTATATTATATATGATATAAAGCAAAATAACAGTAAAGAAAAGAAGTGGAGAATCTTTTTATATGTATTTTTGTCCCAATGTGCAATGTGCAGTTTTACTATGGATATAGCTGTTATTACATAAAATGGATGAATATTGGTATTGGTAGTGGTATTTTTTTGGTACTGGTACTAGGTATTGGTATTAGACGGAGGGGAAAGGCTTGACTTAATTTCCTGTGTGCGGTATCCTTGATCCTTGACTCTGTGGGAAAATGAGAAAAGAGAAGAGTCTAATATCCCATCAAGAATGAGGACAAGCCAATAGCTGGTAGTTGGTAGTTCGTGGTTGGTTGTTGGCAATTTTGCCTGTGGCTGAGACAGAGACAGTAGTTTTACAGATATATAGTAATGGTCATGTGCTGGTGCTGGTGCTGGTGATTTTTTGACTGGGAGCAATATTACACCAAAAGATAGAAGATAGATAGATAGATAGATGTGGGGTTTTCCTGACACAAATGAATGTTTGCCTCCATATTATGAACGACACTTATCAATGATTGAGTTTTCTTCTCATCCCATTTTCCAGCTAACTTCTAACCCGATCCAAGCCCATCCTAACGTACGGAAGGTAGATAGATAGGTAGATAGATAGATAGATATCCAATCCAATAGATATAACTAACTACACACACATAAGATAGATCCTCCAGAAAATTCTCCATACTTTTATTACACAAAAAGTAATATTAATAGTTATTACAGTAATGGTGGAATTTTTCTTAAATTGATTACAGATTATTGTAGAGAATTTAATCCCCTATCTTATGGTACTATTGGCTACTTACGGCGCGTTCGGGTTAAAGAATAAAACACTACAACAACCATGCATGTTTTACAAAATATGTACAAAGTGTACATAAACTATGTATTATAGGTATAGGAGTGGTAGTAGTAGTAAATATAATATTATTTGTCGCTTTTCCATGAACATACCCGTTACAACTAACTACACACACATAAGATAGATCCTCCAGAAAATTCTCCATACTTTTATTACACAAAAAGTAATATTAATAGTTATTACAGTAATGGTGGAATTT
>JABASP010001048.1:0-35249 GCA_019776565.1 Sminthurinus signatus | reverse complement strand
GTAAAATGCAAAATGTGTTAGTGTGAAGTGCATGAGAGAGGCCAGATTCCGAATGTCGAATCAAATCTAATCAAAAACTGATGAAAACAAGAAAAAACACAGGGTTTTACAGATATGTGTTTCAATTTTCAATCTATAATCTTTCCTTTCTACTCTGTAGCGTGTGTAGTGTGTAGGAAAAGTGAAAAACAGTGTTAAAACTTTAAGGTTAAGGCTTTTGAATCTAAAATCTAGAAGAAGTAAAATTACGTTGCAAGCACTATTCTGTTAAAAGTTAAAATACTATAAATGCACAACGCATGTAGGAAAATCTTGGAAAAATTATATAATTATCTGTTGCTGTTATTATTAGTTATCTACACTTTTAAACTTGTTCCAAGAACACTGATATTAGATATTAGGTATACATAATATATGGTATATGAAATATAATGGTAAAGTTCAAGGTATACTCATTTTCTTACCTCTACAATTTCTATAATATACAATACACAGAAATGGAATGTCACGTTAACATTGAATTTGAATTGAGAATTGAAACTGTTGCATATATTAAGTATAATATGAAATGTATCCAGCTAAAACTATATATGTGCATAATGAAAGAGCGATAAGCAAATTAAGGAGACAGACTAAAATCTAACCAAACTCCAATACACAAATGAAATGTGGTGACTCATAAATACTACACATACTTTTCCTGCATAAAAATACTAACTTGTATTGGATATTGAGCATATATTTTGTATATACCTACATTTTGTACATGAGGATAAGGTTGCATAAATCTAAAACACGAGAGTAGACGCACAGTTTTTGTGCTGAAATAATAGTACCTATTCTTCTATATTCTATATTCTATAGAATTCTAATGTTTGGATTGATAACCTTAGGAAAATGTAAGCAAAATTAATATATTTGATATAAAATCTAAATTTAAGACTATTAGCAAAGGGACACTAAAAATTTCCCATGTCATGCAGAATGCAGAAATAACACATGTCAGATGTGCGCTTTTATAACTTATAGTTCTTGTGAAACTTTCAAGGAACTAGACAAGGGAAATACGTACAACGTACAATGATAATAATGTGGTTTTACTTGATAATATTAGTGCGGTCTCCGTTAACGGAAAAGAGAGAGTGATATTGATTGAAAAAATGAGTGAATGTTTAATGTTTAGAGTTTAGAGTTTAGAGCAATATTTTCACAGTATGTAAATTAGTAAAAATTCCAGCTTTTGTATAATGTTTAATAATATTATGATTCGAGAATCGAGAACAATTGCAAGCAAACTGATGATACCAAAAAATAAAGTATTTCCCAATGAAAAAACTCTGGAATTTGAGATCTCGAGAAAAAAGCACAGTATAAAGTATAAACGTGTGTGTATTTGTCAATTTTATGGTTTTCATGTCGTAGGTACTGAAAAATAAGATGGAAAAACTGGACGCACAGTAGTTTTTTCTTTGAATTTTTAAATATTTTATTGAAGTTTTTCTCTCTGATTCATTCATTATAATAATACTATATTCTATTTATTATTCTTTATATAGATATTATACTGTATACAATGCATAACATTCTTTTATATGTGTGTATGTTAGCAGTATATTACTTTATGAATTATTACTAATTAAGTATGTAACAAGTCCTAGGTCTATAAATTTAACCTTAAATTACATAATAATAGTAATATATTACAACAAATTATTTTTTAACTTTTTTTTTAAATACATCGTATTATGCATGTGTATGTTGTGTGTGTGTATTATTCACTATTCACTAATGAGAGATACATTTTTTTTCTCATCTTTTTTGTTTTCCCTTTTATCTTTTCTCTTAGGTATACTTTTTCTTCCTATATTATTATAGATTATAGAGGTATAACTTTTATAAGTATCATTTATCATTATTATACATATCTTAGGATTACTTCGTCCTTCTTATTATAGCTCCGGGAGTTTATACATTTTATTCCATAATTTATTTACACATTAGGAGTAATAATTAATTATGTACTCTGGTTTTATGATATTTAATCGACAAATATCCTATTTACTGTATAATGTATCATGTATAACGTACAGTATAGCTGTAATTATTTATATATGTTTACATAGTAAATGTGAGTCCGTGCTAATTAGAATTTAGAATACATCATAAGAATATTTTTATAGCAATTAAACATCATAATCATATAATATTTTTTAGATTATTATTAGATTTAGATACTTTTTTCTTTCATATTAAATACATCATTAAAATTCTTCACAATCATAATCATATTATAATATGGTATAGATTTCAGTATATAGTGTAATAATTACATAATTGTTTATATGCTTAAAATTTGAATGAGCAAATCGTATATATGTATATAGTACAATTTATTTTACATATAGTGAGAATAACAATAATTTTTTGTCCCTGTTTTTTTCATCTTGAATACAACCTTTCGTTTCCCCTTTTCATCATCATCTCTCTCTTATCATTTTTTCACACACATTTCAAAAGATATCTATAGAACTGTGACTATAAATATCGTAAAGTTCAAAAAAATAATGCATGAATTACACACAACAATTATGATCAAGTTGAAGATATAATCTCAATAAGAGTACACATAAATCCTATATATATAGATAATGTATCGCTTTTTTCATAATAATTAATAATTATTATTGATCTAAAATCTAAAGTACTATGAGAAATCTTTTTCATTCCCATGTTTTTCATTTTTCAGTAACCACTGATTTTATATGTACTCTGACATTTACACCAAAATTTTAAATGTTTTCACACGACAGAATGAAAAAAACCATATTATGTAGCTAAAAATATGTCTGATTTTTTTTTCTCGTTTCCAATTCATAAAACTTAATAGGTCTAATTTTTTGATAAAGGTGATACTTTTTTTAGTACTTTCTTTTCTTGATCATCATATTATTTTATGTAATTCATAATGTATAAATTTCTTTAAATATATATTGAGCCACGATGAACGTTGAGCATATGTGTGTGATGAGAATAAATATTACATACGTGTTTTAAGTGATTTATATAATAATTTAGTGTAATATAATTTACTAATATTATACTTAACCTCTGTAACACTTTACGATATAATTTTATACGGGGAAAGTTAAATATTTGATTATTCTTTGGGATTAGTTTTATATAGTGGATTAAACAAGTAGAGAATTGATAACTGATGAATTTCTATATAAGCACACGCACACTCATTTGGTGAAAGGTGAAAGTATGAAGTACAGCTTTTTTACTCGACTCTCTTCAATCCCAATCTACAAAAAACTTAATAACAGTAACAAGTATATCCACATTTAATGAAATAGATTGATAGGAAGTAAATACACAAGGAATAATACAATCATTTACTTTGACGATTTGGGGACAGTGAGTTTGAAGTAAAAATGGAAAAGTAAAAGTGGCATGTGTATATACCACATTTTTCCTAGAGTAAATGTACACATATATAGAGGTAGAATTCCAATAACAATTAACTATATAATGACTACGACTACGTATACATACATAATACATAATGTATAATATACAATTTATTTTAATGTAGGTATTTTGGCTACTTGTTTTGTTTTATTGGAGACTTGGAATTAGGAATAGAAATACTGAATCCTGGAATTCTGAGTCCATAATATAATATAATGTTGTATGTTTTAAGTAATAGCTTTTATAGCTTACAGAATATATAATACATAATATACTACAGTCTACAGTAATAATTAAGAGTATACTTTTCACAGATATTTCAAGAAAAAAATACATAATATGATGATAATATAACAAGCATTTATTATTTTAATTCTACACTCTACACGTATCATTAAATTACTATTATTATTATTACTACACGTTCTTCACTTTTTATTTAACTTCAAAACGTGTATTCATAGTACATTTATAATAGAGTTTTCATTGTAGTTGGAAGCAGTCAGCAATGACGATTTCGCAGTTCGCAGTGATGACGTTTGACTTTTTTTTTGACATGTGTGTTTTACGAGGAGTGTTTATAGAGTATTTTATATATATTTAGTTTTTTTTACCATTAAAACTTGATAATGTAATAAAGTATGTATGTATCTATGCATGTAATCATACTAATTAGTTTTATTAATACATGTAAATTGCATAATAATTAAAGAGAATTAAAATCTTACATAGTTTTTGCTTTCTTTTCTTTTCCTACTGTCTTAATTTTATATGAAACTCTCCTCTCTTTTATCCAGATCAGTATATTTAATCAGTAAATCATCAAACATCAAGCAATGTACTTTTTTTTATATATTATGTACATCTCATCACCATTTTATGAATCGTCGAGTCATATATCTCATTCTTTTCCCTATGATCACTAATAATAATTAATCATTACACTATATTTATGTAGTAAATACTTGCCTATTAATTATATACATAGACTTATAGACTTCATAACTAATCCTTTAACTTTGACTATTTTTTAATAATAATACATAATACATATGATGTAACATAATATCATAATCATTTATACAATCGTTTTGATGTTTCAATTGAATACTTTATGGTATACTGTACATTATTATTTATAGTATAGTTTTTATCCTTAGTAATTTAATACTGCTGCATATATCTAAATCTCATACTTGTATCTTTAATCCTGTCATTATTATATCAATATCAATATAAGTAATGTATATAAAGTGTTAACAATAATTATTTCGTAGATGTATATTACATTATACCTTTTATCTCATTTCATACATCTATGTAAATCTTGCATGTGTAAAGTTAAATTCTTACATAACATACTTTACTATGTATTATTTATAGCTTATAGTTTATAGTTAATCTCTGCACCAGATAAAACGTGTTTTTTGGGATCAAATTTATGTACCCAGGTATTTATAGTATTATCACTTGCTTAAAATTCATCAGTAATAATTGTAATATTATATTTTATTTATTTTTGGTATAGCGTGTAAATCTTTTTTTTGACAGTCGCAGGGTAAAAAGTACGATGTCTCCACTCTCTTTTGAAATCGACATTTTTTTCTTTTTATATAACTTTTTTCATGTATAATGTATAATGTATAACAATCATTATTATTTCATCATTTTTTTTAGTACGTGTGCCAACAATATATTATTATAATACAACAGTCGATAGATTATTATTTATTATGTATATTTCGTTCGTAGACTTTTTTTTATTTTTTATTACTTTTCTCTTTTCTGTATTTCATTATTCATAGTATTTTAGATTTTAGGGCTAGAAAACCGTGTCAATGTATCATTTTTTTTAACCTCATGTAAAATGTGTAGTAAATGTATGAAATTTGGAAATTATAAATTATAATACAAAAGGTGCCCTTTTATTTTTGGAATAGTGAAAAATGTAAAAAAGAAAAAACATACTCAAACAAAGTCTAAAAATTAGTGAAATTGATATCTATAGACATGAAAAGTAAGGCGTATACTTTTCTTCTGTCGCTTTCTCCCACTACAATTTCTGTATACATTTTGACACAAAAACAGTATTGAATAACACACAAAGATCACTGCGATGAATGACAGTAGTTACAACCAAAAGGTATCATAAAATGTACATGTAATATAGAATGTAGAGAATGTAAAACTTGTAAAATCTAAAATGTACAGAATTAGAAAATGGTTTTTATAGTGTAAAGTACAGTGTGTAAAGTATTAGTACATGGAGTGCGAACACGCATTTGGTTGTAGGTTGTATATTGTATATTTTATAGGTACTTTTACACACAATCCAATATCCAATCCAACGAGATGAATGATATAATATATAATATAATATAATGTTATGTAATATGTAATATGACACATGTTGTGTGTAAAATGAAGTAACTTTTATAGATTTTATATAATGTATACCTACTTGTAAATTGTAAATATGTGTACAGTATACAGTATACACATTTTATGAATCGTGTATCGTATACTATTTGCTTACTCATTTCTCATTTCTGTTGTGTCATTTCTGTTGTGTTTGTGTGAATCAATACTGAATAGGCTAAAGTTACATAGAAAGGAATAAAGTGTAGATGAAACGGATTCTCAACGAGTCAACGACTTTGACGAGGAAGTGTTTCTGATTTACTAGGAGTTTTAGGTGTTCCCGTGGCGGATGTACTAGCTTTCTCCTTGTCAGAACTCGTTCCACCTGTCTGTGACGAGTCAAGTTTACGAGGTAATGTTGCACTGTCAAAACCCGGTCCATCTCGAGGTTTCCATATGGGAGAGGCTATATCATCAAAAATAATGAGTAGAGGCAAACAACCGTTAGCATTACATATTATTTTATTATTATTATGACTCCTCATTTAGAAATAGAGAATGGAGAGAAAGTAGGAGAAAGTGACTTTCACTTCTACCGTAGATCATAGAAGAGAAAATGGAAAAATCAAATGAGGCTCTCTGAGTAGTAAATATAGTATTTATTTTTTACATACTTGGTTCAGGAGGGGCGGGAGCTACAGAGAATTTTGCAGGAGTTGATGAAGCTTGTATGAGTTTGGCAGAGGATCCAGTACTTCCAGCTTTAAATAAGAAATAAATAAAAAAAATTGCACATATTTTAGAAAATGTATTGTAATATTTATTGTTTATTGTATTTAAAATAATTTTACAGCTTATAATTATTCATATTAATTCAAAGTGAACAGTGAATACCTGATAAAGTTGAAGTGGTGCTTAAACTTAAATGATTTGGCGTATTTCCTAGAACACCTTGAAATATTAGACATATATTGAGCTTATTAATGACATGCGATGTGTGGTAAAAAGTTCAAAAAAATTATAATTATTCATTAATTTACTGATGCATAAATCATCAATCATAAAGGTGTTTTTATTTACCTTTGAGCCTTGGCATAGTAGAAGAACCACCGCGATGACTTGTTTTGCCAGTGCCTGCACTTTCGTCATCATCCGTTTCCTTCTTCTTGTCCCCCTTGTCCTTATTTTCCATCGTTTTACTCCGAGCTCGAAATTGAGAACTACTTTCAGTACTGTCTTGAGACTTTACTCGGGATAACCCTGGTTCAAGATTACCAGCAGAATGACGTTGTGGTGGCTTTGGTTTAGGTTTACGACCTGTAATTCATTAATACAGAACATTTTAGATTGTAGGTAAATAAAATCATTTTCCTGTTCAATATTTTAAACTTTAAGAAATTTATTTTTCATTCTTTTTATACCTAAAGTTTGTGCCTGAGATTGATACGTAGAAGAGGAAGTGGAGGGTTTGTCAGTTGCTTCCAAGCCCTCGGGAGTTGCGTAGTGGGATGTAGCACCAGAACCAGAACCAGTATTGTTACCTCCATCACCAGAGGATTTTCCTCCAGGTCTATCCGATCCTTCTCCACATTCACCCCCTTCTCCGCCATCCGAGGAGCCATCCATAATTCTAGGTGGTAAGCTATTATTATTATTTTTTGAAATAATAATAATTATATTAATAATATGGTTAAAATTATTCAAAAGTTGTGTTTAAATAATAAGAATAATAATAATAATTATTGTTATAATTCACAGCATAAAAAAAGATGAAAATTACCTCATATTTTGAACACTTGCTCGAATAATTTGCCTAATATTTCGTAGGAATGCATTTCTAAATTCCCCTGTTGAATTGGAAAGGAGGTAGATTTTCTCAGGTCTTCGTTGTGTTTGATTTCGTAGATGAACCAACTCCCAAGAGTAATTTGAAATATTTGCAGGTTCCGTCCCATCTGGGGATTTTGCAGGCTCAATCTGTCTCACCTGAACCTCTGATACGGGGATTAGAACTTGATATCGAATAATCTCCACTTCTGACTTGTCTGCCACCTTCGACGTTGATCCCTACATTGTGAAAAAAAAAGAATCCATGTATGACACACACATTCACTAAAAAAAAACCAGAATCCAAAATCCTGTTAATCCAAGTCTACAAAATAACACTATAGTGTCAATTTTCCTTACCATTAATTTCTTTTTATGACGTAGACGTTCTTTACAAAGGAAAACGACGGCAGATCGGAATACAAAACACATGGCATGGAGTTCAAGCCCCTTCTTTATTTTACCCAGGAATTCCGCAATGTTCAACCATTCTACACCACCTGTAAAAAAAAAGAACATAAAAAGACATTTTATTTCAGTTTCTTTACTTTTCTAGTTAAAAAATCCTCCATGTTTTTTAATAATTTATTTAGTTTTTAGTTGATTGAAAAAAGTTGGATAATTATTAATTACTACACTCGACACTCACCATAATGAAGGAGATCTCCGGGACTCAAATCAATTTGGATTTTACATAATTTTTGATACTGTCTGAAAAGATGTTCAAATATTGCTCCATATTCCTCATGAATCCGTTGCATCTCATTTATATGCTCCGCTACCCTTTCCATACATTGAAGAGCATCTAAAGAGACAAGAGAAGAGAAAAAAGGGTAAAAAAAGAATGAAAGAATGAAGGATAAAAAGAATGATCCCCCCTCATGAATATAAAATGAATCATGTAAATGAAATATTACAAGATACAAAAGATACATACAAGAATAAAGAATATAAGACAAGTGAATGATTTATTCATTCCGTACAAAAAAAAAAAAAAAGAATTGTAGAAAAAGATGGAAAAACATTGGAACATTGGAACAAGGGGAAAAAAATGTGCATACCGACAAGATTTCGATATTCGTCAGTATTGGTGTCACAAAGGTTTCTGAGTTGTTGGAGGAGAAGAGGATACTTGAGAATTCGCTGTATAGGTTTGATAAGGTATGACTCGAGAGTTGCTGAATGTTGCATTCTGGGATTTCGTGCTGCCAAAAATTGCTGAAGTGCCTGATTCCCCTCCACGGGATGTAACAGTTTCTGTGCCTTCGAATGGGATGCACAAAAGGAGGAATATAATTTGAAATGATCCGCAAAACTCAAAAATGCAGCCGCCATGTTC
The DNA here is from genome assembly GCA_019776565.1 of Sminthurinus signatus. NCBI lineage: Eukaryota > Metazoa > Arthropoda > Collembola > Symphypleona > Katiannidae > Sminthurinus > Sminthurinus signatus. Next base: position 26,251 of record JABASP010001048.1, on the reverse strand, counting down.
ATTAAAATCCCCTGAAACACAATAAAGAATGAAGTAAATCATATTATTATTATTTCATTTTTCTTATCTTTATATGAAAAATAAAAAATTCGACTATGTTTTATATCAATTTTATATTAATTATTATGTAAAAGAAAAGAATAAAAGAAATAACATATTTTGTATGAATGTACTTGGAAGTCTGAAGGATTGGAGATGGATTCCAGCCGAGAGTCAGAATCAATAGAACTCTCCAGATTTCGTAGGAATCGTCTTTGAACTGTGACCATTTCACGAATATTCCCAAAAATTGCCATCATTTCAGTGGTAGATAAGAAACTCTCATGACGGAGTGGCTCCAAATATTGCTCCAGTAGACAGGTTAAATGCTGTGTCATCACAAGTAAAATAAAAATACATAAAAAGATACATAATATAAATCAATATGAATAATGAATAATTTTTCTTCTTTCATAATAATATTTTTTACAATTTGATTTATATTTTATACTTGTGAAAAAATTATATCATGTTCCATTTCATATTTTATCTTTTATCTCTTTATCTATCTGATCAAATATCAAATGCCAAAAAATGCCAAAGTCTCAAAGTCAAAATCAAATGACTCGGAAATTCATAATTTACTCAACTCTCTCTCTCTCTGTAATTCCACAGAGTAAAATTAAATGGTTCTTTTTTTTCATCATATTTCAAACGTATGTCATAATAAGAAAAAAAAGTCATGCATATATTACATCTTATGTAGAATGTAGAATATAGAATAAAAAATAGAGGAGTTGATGATGCGGCCTATATAATATAAAATAGAACATGGAAGAACATGTAACTTGCATAAATAATCGTAATCTGTTCATTTCCCCTTCCTTTCACATCCACATCCAACATCCAACATCCAAAATCCAAAGTCACATACCTTCACATACGCTCTCTCCGTCTCGACAAGCTCAAAAACAACTTTTTTCATCTTTTCCACATCCCGTGAGCCAAAGGAAATTTGAGATGGAGTGGGAGATGAAGAACTTCCGCGAGCTGCAGAGACTCCAGTTTCCCCAGAACCAGAACCAGAAGCACCGGGAGGAGGAGAAGAGGAACCGTCCTCGCCTGGCGTCAAGCCAACGTCTCCTGCATCTGTACTCCGTTGTTGATGTTGTAAATGATTCCGTTTCCCCCTCTTTGCACCACTGACCAATGTCGACACTTGCTCCGTTGCCTGCATCATCATCATCATTATCATCAACATCAGCATTATCATTAGGATTTTTCAAAAATAACATGATATAAAAATCAGTTCAAAAACTACTGAGTAAATAATAAAAATATGTTTATTCTTGATTCTAGACTAAACTTTCTATTTTCCATGTAAAAGATTTTCTTAAAAAAGTAAAAACTATACTTTAAACTTTGTAGTTTGTAGCTAATAGTAAAAAAATTTATAAAATTACACGTGTTTCCTTGAAAAAGTATACCTATTATGTAGAATGTAGAAAGATGGCAATTATTATTATTATGATACTTTTACTTCATTTTCCCTATTTGATAAATACAAATGTACAAATGTAGAAAGTAAAAAGAGGCTTTTAGAGAGAAATCTAAAAAAAGTCTTTTAAATTTCCGTCCATGACTGTACCGAGAAATATTATCATCATCATCATCATCACAATCTACAATATACTTTTATTTGTATTATTATTTCCTTTTTTTCTAAATATCTCGAGTCTCCAGTCTAGATTCTCTCCAGTCTTGAGTTTTGAGTATAAAATCGGAGTGAGGATCGTGAATCGTGAGACTACATGAAGAATAAAGACTAAATATCTGTTTAGAATATAAAAAATCTACACGTACACTACCTTCTACAACTACAAGTAGAAGTAGAAGTAGATACCTATACAAATACAAATAGAAAAAGAAAAACAAGTAGACCTAAAAATCTGTTCTGTACTTTCCCCACGTATCAATTCAATAAACAGAAAACAGAGAGAACAGAAAGAACAGAGAAAAGAGAAAGTAGAAAGTCTAGTCTGAAAAAATACAAGTACAATGTATAATGTACATATACAATAAAGATACTTGTATGCATTATGCATTATGTATTCCGTACAGTGTACAAGAAAAGGAAAGAGCATAAGTAAGTAAGTAAGTAAGTAAATAAGTAGTGGTAGTTGGTAGTAGACAGTAGTATTTTGGCATTATGTACTTTGAGTAGATTTTCAATTTCAGTAGAGTCAGCCCTAGAGGATTTTCCACTCCCAGCTCCCGTGCGAGATGACTGCTCTCCACCCGAAACATTCCCCATGTCATGCTCTTCCGTGTCAGATGGACTCAAATCTTTGTCTAGAAAAAAACAAGAAGAAAAGAAACAGGAATCAGTTATACATTTTTTGTTTTCTATTTACATTTTCCATTTTTCCCTACATGTAGATTGTACACTGTAAACTGTAGACTGTAGACAATAGATTGCATCTTGTATAGATTGTACAAAATATTTTGTAGAATGTAGAAAGTAGACACTAGACACGCAGAAAGACGAAGAATACAAAACGACAAAACGACAACCCACCCCACACCACAATAATCATATTCATAGAGACAGAGGTAAAAGGTAAAGGTAAAAGTAAAAGGAGGAATAGAATTTTATGTGAGGCGGACGGAGACTTTCTCTCTTTATTTCCAAATTGGAGCGGCCAAAAGCCGACATGTCAAACAGAAAACAGAATATCACCAAAAATACTGTATTAGATAGAAGATATCTTCCACCATGTACAATATATAGTATATACTTTTTACTTCTTACTGTTCCACGGGAAAAGGACTGAAACGGATCAACTGTGGAAATAATATAAAAGGAAATGCTCCATGCTCCATATTATACAAATCACTTTGTACTTTGTAGATACTAGACACAGATATTTCCCAGCTCCAAGAAAAGACAAGAACAGAAGAGAAGAGAAGGGAATACGGAATAGGAATAAGGAATAGGAAATACAAATACAAAACACGGCACAAAAGGTACAAGAGCATAAAATCCTTTTGAATATCAAAGTCTGTACACTGTGTGTATTTTATACTTTATACAGGAGATGCAATAAGTATACAGTATACTTATTGAAAATTGAAATGGAAAAGGAAAGTCCTTGTGCGTCCAAAGATATAGAATATACAGAATACAGACAGAGGACAAAGTACAGAGTATTACATTCTTGGGATTACACATGTTGGATATTTACAGAGGAAACAGAAACAGACACAGACGAAGAAAGAGAGAAGGAAGGAATTCAAATTTCAAATTGCAGGTAGAAAAGACCAAACCAGACCAAACCAGACCATTACATAATAGAGGCAGAGTCTAGCTTTCCTCCACTAATAATATGTATCCAGCATACAGTACACAGGCTTTTCCTGAGGATCTGAGCATCTGAGAGCACTTTAAATGCAAAACGGTGTGGGATGCTCCATGGTTCATGGTCGATGGTCCGTGGTGCGACGTGGATGTATTTACTATTTACATGCCTTTGTTCAAACCGATCCCATCTCCGAGTCCACACTGTACACTGTGCACTGTGGTATGGTGTCATGTCAGGTGCTGTTCTGGTTTGGAGTGCTGGAGGTAAACAACCAGTGGAGGAGAAAGAGGAGAAAGAGGAAGAAATTATAATGACAAAGGGAAAAGGAAAGGGAAAGTGAAAGTGTGTTGCATAATATCGCATGTCGTACAGTGAATGTCAAATGCAAAATGCTAAATGTACATTTTGTATATATAGGATATTGTACAAATATTCCGTTTATAGTTTACAGTCTAGAGTCTACAGTCTACACTTGATTTTGCTTTTGTTTGCATGATTTTGAAATGAAAGTACAGTCTACATTAAAGTAGATCTAAAACAATGTAAAATATATAGAGACTGAGATTGAGGTTGTGTGCTTACTTTCATGTGGTGCTGGGACAATTAAATGAGAGAGGGCATCATCCGTGAGGAGATCTCGGTCGGCGGGTGGAGGAGGACAAACGAGTTGAGCAATCGCTGCATCTGCTATTGCCAGGGCGGCTGCTAGTGCTGGCGGCTCAGTCCTTGAGGAGCGGAGCATCAGACAAAGGGAAAGCTCCTCTTGAAGCACCGACTCAATGTACATCATGTCCAAGTCCGACACGATTGCACCGTTGATCACCAAAATCTCATCACTCTTTATTATTCCTGTGAACAGAATACAGAATACAAAATAAATAGAATAAATAGAAATTATTAGAAAAAATTGGAAAACGGATTCAAAACATTCCATTCAATTATGTACATTTTTTATTCAATATTCAAATAAAAAAGTAGAAGAAAGAAAAAGTTGCCTTTGAATATCAATTATCAATTAGAAACTACAAAAATATTTTAAGAATGCAAATGTCTCAAATTATTTCTCATTCTTTCTTAGAAAATCCAAAATCCAGTACAATAGAAAAGTCTACAGTAAAACAAAAGGAATTGAGATTTTCTGGTCATTTTTCTACGTAGTTTAAATCCCTGGATTTTGAATTCAAGATTCTTTTGATTCAGAGCATTTTACGCAGGCTGTTGCAACTTGCAATACCCGTGACCCGTGATTTCTTAGAATTTAGAATGCAAATAAAAATGTAAATAATAAAAAGATAAAAAGTACATACCGTTGGACATGGCCACACTTCTGTCTTCCACACGACTCACATAGCAGCATAATTCATCTTGACGATCACTATTCTCAACCAGTTCCGCCTCCACGGAAAATCCCCACATTTGATCAAGGGATTGTCTTGCCAACTCAACTTGATACAACAACTTGGCTCTCACCTAGAAAAAAACACATTGGAATATTATACATATAAATAAAATACTTGATATAAAAGATATACACAAGTACTTAATAATTTATAGCATCTCCCAAAAAATACAAACAAAATACAAAATACAAATACACACAATAAATAAGATCTAGTATCCACATTTTATTTATTCCAAATTCCAAAATCCCAAGATTTTCTCACCTCTACAACTTCATGAGTTGACAACTAAAGTGTTCAAGTTTCCCATTGCAAAATCCAAAATCCGAGATCCAGTTCAAATGTATTAAGATGGACAGTGTTGAAATCAGAGTTGAGAAAGAGGGAAACCACAGTCGTTTTTCATCACGAGTAGTAGTTTGGGTTTTATTGTCCATGCATAACCAAACCAACCCAAACCAAAGTAACATCCACATGATGATCATGATGATGGAAACCCCGTTGGTTTGTTCCAGATTCAAATCCAAAATCCAAATCCAAGAAATCCAGAGCGTAGCGGAAAATGATGCAAGAAAAACGTGACAAATCACATCAAAGTAAATAAATAAATAAAACACAAAAGTGGATGAAGCAAGATGACAAAATTCAAAGGAAATCCAAGTCCAAATTTGAAACCAGGTGAATGAGGTAATGTCAACGTCAACGTCAGAATCAGCATCAGTATCAAAATGGCGAAAGTTTTTTGAGTATTCATCAAATCGTCAGGATACAGCATTATAAAAAAAAACATGAGAAAAACAAGAAATTAGACTTGTACACAAAACAATAAAAAATCCACGTTCTTGTTTGTTGTAAATAGTAAATTCATTTGAAGGTTGAAATATAAGAAAGAGAACACTGCCTTGAAAAAAATATACATAATATGCACGCTTTTCCATATTCTATCTATTCTCTATTCTAATTAGGATCATTAGTGTGCTTTTTATTGTAGATTGTGAATTGCAAATTGTAGCTGATGGATGACTGAGATAAAATCATGTTTCTAGTTTCTATCTTTTAAGTATCTAAAAAATATTATACTATGACGTGAATAAGCTAGGGAAAAACAGCAGGAGTTTTTTTAGTCTTTTTTTCTCTTTCTTATCTACATTCTCATTAGTAAAAAGTACAATTTAGTAAAGTCTTTGTGGTGTCTTACGTAAGTATCAATTAGGTCGCTCCGATGTGGCACAAAATAGTTGGTATCTGTGGACAATGAAAAAAAAGAGAGAAAGTGAGAAACAACAGCAACAAAAAAGAAACAACATTCAATTAGAAATAAGCTCCATCATTAAGACAAGGACATTTTTGGCATTTTTGTCTCCACAAAATCCATGTCATAATAATAATAATAATAAAAATAATAATAATAATCATAATATGGTGTAATAATAATAATATCTGTATATATCAGGAATTACGAGGACGAGGACGAGTAAAAAAACTAGTGGTAAGTTGTAAAAGTTCCAATGGGTAATATTGTAGTAAGATGTAATACGATAGTATCAAAAGAATAGAGCCCAAAAACTATGTACATTGTACATGAAGTTATATAAAACTTGCCTGGGAGTTCCCGTCGCTTCTTGACTCGGACAAAATGTTCCAGGGGCGGCAGACCTTTCCGAGCACACGCGCTCACCAAAAACTCCTCCACTGTCATAGAGTCTTTCAGTGGGACTGTTACAACCTGCCAATAAATAACAGACACACACATATAAACACACATAAAAACTCCCATTAAGAAATGAGACACCACTTTTCTCCTCTCCTTTCTCTTTTCTCCTTCTTTCACTTTCACTTTTACTTTCTGCTCTCCCATTTTCAAGGCTCAAAAGGCTGGATTTTCGATTGTCGATTCGCAATTCTCCATCCTCGAATCTGGATTCAATCCTCAATCTTGAATGGTTAATGCTCTCAATGGATTTTGTGAGACTGAAGAATCTAGAATCTACGCTCAACACTCGACAATAGCGGCTCAGCTTAAATCTTAAATGGACGTAGAATTTTGCGCCCACTTTCATCTTATCTGAATGTTGTATAAGTTGTAGCTGTGTAATGTCTTCTATTACCATGTCAGTAAGTGAGCGGAGCAATTCATTGTGGTAAATTAAATTAAATGCTCCGAATAACAAGGATCTAAAAGATTCCAGATTCTAGAAGATTCTACAGAGAGTTGAAGATTGGAGATGGATAAGAAAAGGGAAACAGGGAAACAGGAAAAAGGAAAGAAGGGGAAATGGAAAACAATGGAGAGAAAAATTGTCAAAAGACCATGACAAAAGAAGAGAAAGTAAAAGTAAAAGTGGACTCAGATGGTTGGTTTTTTTGTCCCTCGAGTCCAGAGTCCAGAGTTTCAAAAGTTTTGAATCAATAATCAATAATCACTGGACAAAAACAAACAACAAACAAAAAACAAGCAAACCTGATTATCAGGGAGTGATATTTTGGCAGATCGTTCATTTTCTCGCTCCTGTGATGCATGGAGTGAGCGACGGGAGGATGCACTGTTGGAGCGGGACAAAAGTGGGGCCCGTCTCTTCGTGGCTCCTCTCCCCGCCAATAAATTACTCAGGAGTGAAGGACTCCGAGCACAAACATATGCGTGGAAACTGAAAACAAATATATACAAATTTCCATTATATTTTACATTATATTATTATGAATGATGATGACAAATTGGCTGAATATTTATTTATTTATTTATTTATAAGTACCTTGACACAGTGAAAACTCCTAGTCGATTCAGTGTATTTTTGGTCGTTCGCGAAATATGCGATAGTAAACTCTGCAAATATTTATGTAAAGAATAATTTTAAACCTTGAGTATTTTGTATTTTTGTCTTGATTTTTTTTTGTTCAACATGAAAATTAAAATTAAATAGCATTAAAAATTAAAATGCTTAAGAATGTAATTATTTGGCTAACCTTAGGATTTGGCAACTCTGTCCCTTGAAGAGAGGCCATGTAGCACCTTAGTCTAAACTGTTCACAGTGTAGTCTTTCAATATTCTCCTCCCAACTTGCAATTTGTTGGGCTAATTGTTGTCGAGTTTCCGGATCAGCCACCACCGACCTTTGCAGCTCAGCCATGTGACGAAGTTTCCCATCCTTTATTTCATTTATCAACATTTTAATTAGCATTAGTATCATCATTTTATCAATTATCAATTACAATTTATTGAATTAAATCTCATTAACATGAAATGACCTTCCCATTTTCTCCATTTTCTACTTTATTCATTCATTCATTTGTCCATTCACAAGTAATTCAATGGATCTTTATCTTTTCTCTAAAGACTAAAGACTAAAGTTTCAATTTGAAACACATTTAATAATAAGAAATACAGAAACTGTACAACTTGAAATTGAAATAGAAATAGAATTTGCATATACAATGTACAAGTATTTTCCTTGTACATTTTAATTTGAAGATATGTGACAAGATCTATTTTGAACTTTGAATAGAAATGAATGGAAATGAATTAATGAAACAAAATAAGTAAAAAGGATCATTGTAGAAACTAGAAATGTATTTGTAGGAGGAATTTGTACATTATATTTTATATTCAATACTCAATACTCAATACTCACGGATTCAATCGCCTTGTCTAATCGGACAATTTCTTCCTGGAGGAGATGAAGTGTTCCAGTTTTACCTCGGTGACGGGCAAACGCCGCCGCACACGCCCAATGTATGCTGTGAACCCAACTCTCCAGCTCCTGACAACACGGAGCCTGCACAAGAGAAAAGACAAAAGACAAAATACAAACAAACATTATTATTATACATACATAAATAACACATAACACATCTACATTTCCACATAGATTCTAGACATTATAACACTTATACACCTTTTGATACACCATTCATTAGCCTGGAAGCTGGAAATAAATCCAATCCAATTCTCACTCTAATTCTAACACTAACTTTCCCTTTGATATTGATATCAGTATCAGTTTCAGTATCGACCTGGAACCTCCACACTCGACACTTTCATAGATCCACATCCCCACTCGACTGTGACGGTACGAATAAGTTTCAAAAATAAATGACACAGAGAATTTGTGTGTCTCGTCTCTTTTCTGCTCTGCATGTACAAGAGAACGAGAGAGAGAAAGAGAGAGAGACGGATGGTGAATGGTGAGGCTTCTCTTCAAATCAACAAACTTTCACAGCCTCACACAGCGTCACATCTCAGTCTCTCTCTGGTTCCGCCTCTGTCTAAAATACTTGTATCAACTATCTACTTTCTTCTTCTTCTTCTGTGTTTTCGTTCCACGTTCGAGTTCTATTTCTCCTGGCTCTTTTATCTTTCATGTTCATAACAATCACACCTTCATCATCATCAGCATCATCACACGGTTGAAACGGGTAAATAACTCTATTTTGTACAATGTACCTCTATATCTTTTGTATATATACTTAAATTCAAACTCGTCTGGTTTAGTTTGTTCTTTATGCTTTATATATAGCTAATTTTAATATAGTCTATAGTGTATATACAGAGTGGAGGATTTGAATTGGGTTCTATGGAGAGTTCATTTCTCTTTATCTAGTTTGTAATCTCCACCTTCCAAATAATAGTAATAATAATAATAATAATAATAAAAGTAATAATGGTGGATGGTGATATTATTATTATTATTATTCTCATCTCTCATCCACTTCCTCTTTTCTCTCTCCTCTCCCTTTATCTTTATTTCTTTCATAATATTTTGAATGTTGGCTGTTGGATGTTGGCAATTGGCAAATGTGTATTTATTCAACTAATTCATCTCCCATCCCAATCTCCACTTGCATCCTCCATCCTCCATCTTCCATCAAGCTTCAAATAAGTAAGTGCCTTGAACCAAAACCTGAACCTGAATCTGAAGGAGGTCGTCGAAAAACTGGGAAATTTTGGAATTCGCAAAGTACAGCCAAGAGTAGAGAGTAGACAGTAGAATAAAACCACTTGAAAAACTATCCAAAATCTAAAATCCAAACTTGAAACTCTTTCTCTTTATGCTCTCTCCTCTGCTTTCTACTTTCTACATTTTCTATCTATTTGTTCACTTACTCTTGAAACTCTGGAATCAGAACCGGAATCAAAATGACAATGATAATAATACTAATAATATGCTACTCTGATTCTACTGTCGAATCAAAACTTGAACCAAAACTCTCATCTCATTTCCACTCATCTCTATGTACATAATATTATTTTTTTTGCACTTTTTTCACTCACAACTCAAAACTCGAAATTTACAAGTTGAAACTGCCACTTTCTCCTTTACTTTCTCTTTCATTTTTATTTTTTAGTAGATATTACTTTTACTTTGAATTGAAACTTTTTCAGAGTTTGTTACAACGGGAGGAAATTTAGGGAGGAAAAAACAATCTAGGATTCGGATTCGCAAATCTAGAATGCAGAATGTAGAAAATTCCATCGAGTTTATTTGAGATTTGAGATAGGTAGATACTACTTCATCCTCCTTTGCATCTTTATCAAATATAAAGCCTTTGGCTTCAAAACCATATGCTACGCTCTTCAGTCTTCACTCTCCCCTGTTCACTGCTCGGTGTTCACTACAACTCTTTCAATTTATGATATAGGTACTTTTAATACATTACATAATATTTCCCAGTTCCCACATACATGAGATATTAGATGTGATAAAAGATAAAAAAAAAGTTGAAGAGGAGAGAAAGAGAGAGAGAAAAAAAAGAGCGGTTCGTTTGTGCTCCAGACATCAAAAAATTTACTAGTGTTACGAGTAACGAGTTCTCCGTAACGAATTCTGTATTTCATGTTCCATTCTGAATTCTGGATTCTAGTTTCTAGATTTGCAATGTTTCCATATTCCATATAAGATGGAAGATAAACAAAAAGAGCAAAGAGAATTACTCGATGGATGAAGACGACAGATATGAGATGAGAGATTTTTTTCGGATTTGGATTTGGACTCAAATTCAACGGATTGATTTAACCGTACCAAATACAAAACCGTCAACCATCTCATGGAAAACAGACAAAGACAAGGACAAAGACAAAGGAAGATTCATGGATAGATTTTCCATATCTTGACTTGATATGATTCGTCCGATATCCGATATCCGATATATTGGTTTTATTTGGTCCTTTGTTAAACTCATTGGATTGGATTGGATTTGTTTGGTTCAAGTCTGTCTTTTATCTATTTTCTCTCTACCTTTAGCTTTTTTTGTCTGTCTTTTTTGACTAGAGAGTTTGAATGTTGGATATTGAATTGGAACCGGAATCAGAATGGGCCTATCAGCCACATGTTTTAGATACTTTTTTCAACTCTGGTCCTTTTTCCTAGTTTAAATCAGTAGTGTCGGTAAAATGTAAAGGTAAAAGTAAAAAGTAACTAAACTAAAGTATAGAGTCTGTGTGAAGATCATTCATCAAAGGAGCCTTTGTCTTTTGTGGGTGTAAAGTGTAAATTTGTTTAGTATTTGCACGTGGATTATTTTGCTTTCTCTTGCTTTCTCTTTGTGTTTTTGGGATATTCCTCTTGTTGCTGTCTCATCTGCATTTTATTGATGTTTGCTATGAAAATAGGGATCAAAAGGAAAGAGAAGGAGAAACCAGATGAATAAATACTGGAATAGATTACAGATTCTACATTGTGCATTGTTCATGGAGAAAGGGAGAGAAAAAGTATAAAGTATATACATAAAATAAACAAATCTTATGTGAATTTTTCTTCAAGTTTTTGACTAGTATACACAATACACTGTAAACAGTAAACAGCACAGGTAAAAAGAAAAGAAGAAGAGAGGAATCGGAAATCGGAAATCCGAACCCAAAACCAAAACAAAAACAAAAGTCGATACATAATTCATGAAACCTGGAGCCCGAAATCAGAATGTTATCACTCTTTACTCTTTACCTTTTATTTATTTATATTTTGTATAAAAAGATGGATGAAAAATTGATAAAAGGTAAAACTTCGAAGTTGATGCAGAATAATTTGTAAAAAGGAGAAAAAAAGAAAATCCGATATCAAGTATCAAATTGAACCCCTAAACACTAAACACTGAGCATTGAGAATGTTGTAAATTATACTATGAAAGGTGTATCTTCAATTGGGAACTTTTTTTATTTATTATTTTTTATTTTGTATGCAGTTTTATTTATGAAAAAAAGTTTTTGATGGTTCAAAAAACAAAGAAAAGAAGAGGTTACCTGAAACAAATATGCATCTCCAAATGCGGTGCTCAAACAAAAGATATAATCTCGTTTGGGATGTTCTGGGATAGGTTGCATTATGGCTCCATCAACGATTATCAAGTGCTTTGGTGCAGCCTCCACCGATCTGAAATTCACAATAAATAAAACATTTAGTAAAACAATAAAAATAATCAATGATATAAAATAAACATTAAACATTAAACAGTGGTCAAAAGTCTGTATTTATTCAATTAAAAGCATCAAGCGCCAAGCATAAAACATATCATAAATAAATACAGACAATGGACAATGGACAAGGATGCAAAACTTTGTATCTCCTCCTGAATCTCCACTTGGATTCTCGATCGATTTTCACTTTTAATGCAAAAATCCCTTGTCCAAATACAAAATACAAAACACCGACAAACAAAGACACATGCTCGTTGTTCATTCTTCTCTGTTTCTTTTGTTTGCACAAAACTTTGAGCTTCCAGTATTGAGTATTGAGTTTCTAGTTTGTATTTTGCAGTTTACATTTTACAGATCAATAACAGCTTCACCAACTCAACCCAACTCAACTCAACTCAACCTGATGAATTCTTGATGAATTATCAAGAATCCACAAGAACAACGTTCACTGTTCAATGCTCAACGTTCAACGTTCAACGTTCAACATTCATGAAATTTTAAGAGATCAAAAGGGTATAAAGTTGTAGATTGTAGATAAAATAGGACCGCGGATCAATTCGTATTCTGCCTCGACATCCACATCCACATCAACATGGCATCGGCATTGCAATAGGAATAGGAATTGGAATTGAAATGGGAATGAGGTTTGAGAACGGGAAGAGAATCAACAATTAACAATTAACATGGAAATTCCCATTTCACATTTCACATTTCAATCCTCATGCATATTTATTATTTATCCTGATGCGTGAATTTCATCAAAGTTTTATGGACAGTCATCATGAGACGATAGACGATAGACGAGCGACGATTCGTGTACAAATGTACATTTATCCTCCTGATAAATGATTCCAAATTCCGCTCTATACGGTCTACAGTTTAAGGTTACGTGAACTGTGGAAAACATGGAGAATGGAAAAGACAAACAGCAAACAGGAGAAAAACACACAGTCAACAGTCAAGAGGAGGATGAGGATGAGTGTCCGTATATGTACTGAATACAGTATACTGTATAAAATGTTAGAGAGTCCACCGCAGAAATGTGCAGAAAACATGAAACGGACAGGAAATGGAAGACACATGTAGAATGTAGAATATAAAATATAAAATGTATAAAGTAAAGCTAACACAAGATACAGTATACAGTATTACAATAGCGGTAAAACATCACACTATTTCTGGGCCATGCCGATCCAAATCCAAATCCGAATCCAAATCCAAATCCACTAGTCCATATTCCATTCAATTCGTGCTTTTACTGGTAGTACTTAGCATGCCATTTCATGCTATATGCTATACTATGTGCTACGCCATGCTATGCCATGTCATGTCATGTCATGCCACACCTCACATCCATAATGTATAGAATGTAGAAAATAGAAGAGAGAGAATGGAGCACTTTTAGCTTTTTAGGAAATGAATATTTGATTCTTCTTCTTCTTGTTCTTCTCTCCACAGTCTTTTGACTTCTTCGTCCGTATTCTCTGTTCTCTGTTACGTATTCCTATTCCATATTCCATGCAACTTGCAACATTTCATACATAATTCTACGAGGAGAATTGACTATAGACTATAGAAAATGGAGAAAAATTGGACATTGAACATTGAACACTTCAAACTGCAAATCTACTAGCATGTCGTAGCATGTAGAATGTAGAATAAATATATGTATACAGAATCAAAAATAAAGAGAAGAGGACTCACCGTGTCTCTCGAGCATCGCATGGGTAGAAAAGAAGTGTCGTTCCTTTGAGACAAACCCAGTAGCCTTTCCAGCCTCTCCTCCTTGCGAGTTCCGTCTGCAAATACAAAATGGAATAAAGAATCAAGCATTATGTAAAAACTAAAAACCTCTTGTTTTAAAATTTCACCTCAGTCATTAACATTATATATTAAATATTAAAGGTTAAATAGATCCAAGGAAATGAATGTCATAATAATAATAATAATTTTATGTATCTATTTGTATTCTGAATATTTAAAACACTCACCGCATGACGCTTCCTCAGTAACCATTTCTTTACACTTAAAAATCTAGAGAGAGGAAAATCATAGAAAACAGTATTAGAAAAACAAGTCTAAAATCTGCAATCTTTCTTTTATCCAAAGTTTGTGTTTTTGCAATGTTTTGCGAATTGGTAATTGGTAATTGGGACAAAGAATACTACAGAGTAAAAGCTATAATACAAAATCTAGATTCGAAATTCGTAGTTCAAAAGCTTCTGTATTGGTGAAAGAGAAAGGGGAAAATTGATTTTCTTTCCCATTTCAAATTTCAAACTGACCGTCGAGTTTAGAATTTCAATAGGTTGAAAAAACACAAAGGTTAAACATTTCAAATTTCGCACAATATAAAATACAATACACATGAAAAAGAAAGTTGTAGAGAATAAAGATTTTGTCCTGGTTTCTCTATTTCACCCTATTTTTTCCTCCGTTCTTAATAATAATAATAATAAAAGTCGATGAATGTATGGAAGAAGGTAAATAAGAAAGTGCTATTAGAAATGAGACGTACCCGGCTTTCCTCACAGCTCCAGTACAATTGAAGGAGGCAGCAGGTTTTCTGCTTCCTTTGGGTGAGCTGGTCCCATCTCCGGGCTCGTCGTCACTCACAGCCGTCGTAAGTGACATCCGCTCGTCATCACTAATCTGCTTGGGCACACAAACAAAAATATCAAGGTAAATATTATATTCAATAGTTCATAATCCATAGTTCATACAGTCAACATTTTCAGTTGCTATAATTTATTACATATTACATAAAGGTTCCTTCAACAGTGACAACTTTTCAACAATCCTTTTGGATTTTGGATTTATGTTTATGTCTTTTCTATGTCTCTGCTGATGGAAAGTTAATTTAAAGAAGAGAAAAAAAATCCTAGTCAATTTTATTCCCATCATCATCATCATCATCATCACAATATGCCTGCTGTCACCAAGTTACCAAGTCATAGAAAAACATACTGTCGTCAATCGTCAACCTCAGCAAACTTTGGGTTAAATTTTATTCTATTTTATGACGATTAATCATGAAATGATGAGAATAAAAAAACATTCTTTTCAATACCATTATCATCATCATCACCATTATTCAATATTATGAATATTCAAACTTGCCCCCTTTATTAAAAATTAAAAATGCATTCTTAATCTTTCATCATTTATAAATTATAAATGAATTAAAATGACCACAATGCTCATTCTTTTGTACTCGAATTTTCAAATTATTCAAGTAACAATCTGTGCCCTGTTTTTGTTCTGTTGTGTTGTTGTGATTTTATTGTTCTTTCTTTATGATTTATTATTAATGTTTTATGCTTTGTGCATACGCGAGCCATGAAATGAGCACAGTCTATTCAGTACAAAGTACAAAGTACCCGCTACCAAAATCCATAATAATTATTTCACCTTCACATTTATGATGCTTAAAATATCATGTATTCTAGATATGCAAAGGTTTAAAATTTCAAACATTTCCTCTATGTAGAAAATAAGTATAATAATAATGTTACGCGATTTGATATTAAATATTACACATGTAGATTTTGTAGATAAATGTATGCCTAGATATTGGATACAAAATATACAATGTACAAGATTGGAAATGCAATCATGACACAGATACTCGTGCAGATATGGATAACTACAGTGTTACAGTGTTACACATGTAACATGTAGATTAGACCATTCACTTTACACTGTATGACACCCATACGATATTATAGATCCGTAGATGGAGAATGGAGAATAATGGGAATACTTGCCCAAGAATTTATGTCGGTACAGAGTACAGAGTACACTTGCAGTAAAGCGGACGGTGGAGAATGGAGAATGGAAAATAGAGCATATCAAAACTCCAAACTTCAAGCTGAAAGCTGAAAACACTGCTCATTTCCACCCCTATTCATGAAAATCCAAGTACTTTTATGCACATGAACATGAAAATGCAAAGGGAAAGGATGATGACCGTGAGGATGGTGATAAAAGGAGCAAACTCCCAACTCTGACTTTAAACTCTCTAGATTCTAGACTGTAGACTGTAGACTCGAGATTCAGTCAGAGTGTCATGCCACTCCTCGTTACTCCTTATTCTACATAATATTATATTCTGTCTCCATTTTCCAAAGCCAAGTGAACCGATCCAATTCAATACAATGTGCAGTGTACAAATATTGTACATTGTACATTGTACATTTTACATGGAGCGAGGAGAATAAAGGAGGATGAATGTAATATTATGCACTCATAAATGTACACATATTTTGTGAATGGTCCAATGCCAATGCCAATCCTCCAATGCTTGAAAATGCTTGAAAATGCTCCAATGGTCATGGGCCATAAGGAGGAATTTAATACACATGCATATCAACATGAAAATGAAAAGAAATGGCAAATTCATAACATGTACCTTTTGTGCCTATACTTTTTCATATTATATGAGTTTAAAGTTTATGTACATTTTACATAAAAATTCAGAGTTTAATAAATAAAAGTTCTAGTTCTAGTTCTACTTTTGGTTTCATATTCTGGATTCTATTCTATTCTGTAGTGTCACACAGTTAAATATTAAATGGTTAAATAGAGCTTGTGAAGACTGAAAAGTGGAAAGTGGAGACAGTGGAAATTCCAAATTTCTTGAACCTTTAAAATATCACACTTTTATATTTTATACAGTCTACTCTTTACTCTTTACTTTATAGATACATTTTACATTTTACACACTTTTGCACAGGAAGAAAAAGTCTTTCAATTCCATGCCTCAGGGCTCAGCCCTCCCACAGAGTGCAAAGACCAAGAACCAAGAACCAAGAATGTAGAATGTAGAAACTGGAACCAAGAAAATAGAACCACGAACCGAGAAAAGGACCAAACCAGACCAGACAAAAACCAAGAACCGGGAAGGAGCACCAACTTTCTAATTAACTTTCATCCTTTACCTTTCCCCCAAATAATTATACAGGATGACAGAAAAACTTTAAGACACATACAATAATACATTTTACACGCTCCTTTTTCTATTCTCTCCGTACTGTATATGTGTGCAGTGTATGTACAGTTTCTAGTATCTTTATATCTCTCTAGTATCTAGTATCTGCTCACTCGGTTGATGTCAAGTGAACTGAAAACTGAAAACTGGGAGTAGGAAGTACGCTACATTCTACAGATACATAAAACATGGAGTTAAAACTTTTCTCCGTCTTCTCAGTCTCAAGTTCCTGTTCCCAGTTTCTAGTCACTAGTCAAGTGACAGTATCCAATATCCAAACCAAAAGAAACAAAAAGAACCCAAACCAAACTCACATCCCACTCTCACACCCGACCAACCCGCCACAGTCAACCAGCGATAAATACAGCAGAATACAGTCCTTCCTATTTTACTTCTTTTCACTAGAATCTAGAGACTTGAGAAACTTGAAAAACTAAAGAATTATCCAGAACCAGAACCCGAACCAGAAATCCAGAGATTTGAATATCTTTCCCGTGTCTTTCTCTCCTCACCGTTCACCGTTCACTCTACATTCTACATTCTACAAACGCACAAATGGATCTACATGTGTATTTTAAGAGAGAAAAAGACTGGAGAATGAACAACTTTTTACTTTTGTACTTTAATTTAGTTCTCCTTACACTTTTACCATACACTCGTATATATTCGATATTCTGAACTATACAGTTTCCTACAATCTGCAGCACTTGTACCTTTTCTTTTTCTTTTCTTTCCCCTGTTCTTCCAGGACACATGAAGTTGGAAGACAGATGGAAATACGTAATGATAACAGTGAGAGAGAGAGAGAGAGGGGTAGAGATGAAGATAAAGATGATGACGGTGAAATATACAATACAATATATTGTACAATATACTATGTACAATTTATACTGTATGACAATCACTTTTACACAGAGGACAGAGTATTATTATACATTATGCACATTCAGATACGTCGTTAAATTAAGTGCCATTAAACATTTTCCTATTAAGTTCCGTCTGAAGTCTAGAATCGAGAATCTAGAGTCTAGAGTTTTATACACGTTTAATTTCTAATAATAATAAAACTAGGGAAGAAGAAAAAGAAGAATAAGAAGATTGGACCGGATTGGACAGAAAAGATAAGGGATCCCATGGCCCATGGTCCGTGGATTAAGTGGGAATCATCAAAACTCCATTTAAAAGTCCATCTATAGTCACTTTACAAATTACAAAAGTCCTAAAAGTTCCACATAGGACATCCGTCCTATTTCTTAATTCTCCAATGATTACCTACATATTCTTCCGCAGTTGTATGTTGTATGGAAAATGTAAAATATACATAAAGATTCTGGTAAAGATGGTACTAAAATTAAGGCAGTAGAGACTTTGACTTTGGGTCGACAGACGACAGTTGACAGACTATTCCATATTCCATACTCACTATTCACTATTCAGGTCTCAGGTGATCTTCCCATTGTACTAAATTTCAAATTACAAATGGAAAATATTCCCATTCCTTCCACTTTCTCCGTTCACTTTTCCCTCTTCACTTTTCCTTCATCATCATTATCATCATGATAATAATTTCCCATCTGGAACCAGAACCCTCTTAAATGAATTCGCAGTCAAAATTTGAATTCAAATTCGTCATCCACACGTCGTGAGGTGACTGCGAATTCCTATTTTGGAGAGAAAATTGAAATGAAATGAAGACTCTTAAGTCAAGCCCCAAAGTCTAAAATCTACAGTCTACAGCCAACGATAAAGACAAAGACAAAGACAAAAGAAAATTAAGATGATGAAGAAGAACTAGAAGAAGAAAAGGTGGAAACCACAGGAAGACTTTAGAATTTAGAAGACATCATCTAGAATCTAGAAACTAGAGCGTAGCATAAAAACTTTCTCCAGTTGTCTCCATCTTCATTCTTCCTTCTTCATACATATTAACCCATATTAACATTTTCTTCTGCTTGAGAGGTTCCAGATTGCAGACTGTACTCTGCACTCTGCACATGTACATTTTGAAGAGTAGAGTGTGGAGTGGAAATGCATATTTAATATTTTCTATTTTCTAGTCAAAGACAGAAGACAGAAGACACTAGTATTTTACACATTTACATTTTTCCATAGCATAAAATGTTGAGGATTCCAGATTCACACTTGATTTCACCATGCACCTAATATCTAACATCTAACATCTAAAGTAGACATGCTTCACATCTACACAATTTACAATATGGAAAATAAAAAGCTATATACTATATACAAAATAATATTATATAGCTTTTCTACTATATTATGTGTAATATAATGTGCAACACTCGAGCGTCGACTCAACTTCTCTTGTCTCGTCCTCCATTTTCCACACGGTTATTTGAATGTGGGGAATGCATTAAGGAATGTCGGAATTCGTTTAGGAAACGCCATGGGAGCACAGAAGTGTTTTCATCCTTCTACAATCTACACGCTCTTTACTCTTTGCTAAAAAGTGAAGATTCTATTTTCTATATTTGCCTTTCACGATTTCACGACTCCCAATTCACGATGAACACAGAGGATTCTGGATTGGGGATCTATAGAAAAATAAAACCTCTAATGTCTAATGTCTAAGAGAAAAAATACCTTAAAGATGAGAATGAAAAGATTTTGTGTAGTCTGCATTCCATATTCTATTTTCTATTTTCTATATTCTATAGCCTCTTGTTCTGTTTCTAATTCTGATTCTGAATTGGAAGCTTCCTTTTCATTTACCTCATTCATTTTCTCCCTGTTTCTTTAAGACTCAGCCGATTTCTGTTTTGTCGTAAAATCTGGAATCCAGAGTCAAAACTGTGTACGCTGCACAGATTCTAGATTCTAACATGAAGATGAACAGGAAAATGAAAATGAAATACTCAACATCAAGGTACATGCACAATATTAAAAAAGTAATTTAACCAAGAACCAATGAACCAAGACGCAAGCCTCAAGATTCTGAGAGAACACAAGACTCAAGACTCAAGATGCCAATACTAATATTATTATTAAAAGGAAAACCCCAAGTCAAACTAAAGCAAAAACATACGTAGCTCCTCTTTTCTTTCCCTCTTTCCATCCATTAAATTCACCATCTCCTTTTCTCTGTCTCTGTCTACTCTCTCAGTTTCTGTCTACTTTCTCCACTCAGGAAAGAGTTAACTTCAAATTCCATAAAAATATGACTAACATCCAAACAGAATGGAAAGTGACAGAAAACAGAAAATAGAAAAGGGAAAAGGGAACACAGGAAAACAGAAGAAAGAGAGAAAGCTAAAAAGAAAGAACAGGGAGAATAGGGAGAAGATTGAAGATGATTTACTGTTCTGTTAACACTCAGACACACATAACGATTCATGATTTATAAACCTACAAAGAAAACGGAGGGGAAAACGAAGACAAGAAGAAGAAGAAGGGAGAAAGGAGAAAAGAGAAAAGGGTAAGTAAACACACAATCAAAATCAAAATCTCGGGTTCTTTACTTTCTCCATTCTCCACTTTCTCTACTAAAAAGTACACACGTATTTTCATGTGCACTGTGCACCCTGAATTGTGAGTATAAGTACATTACTATTATACATGTACTATTTACATAGATAATAGATACTAGACATTCTTAATGCGTAATGCATTATATAAATACAGGAGGAAAAGAGGTAGAAAGTAGAAAGTAGATTCTAGAATCTAGAATCAACTTGAATTATGATGGAATTATAGCGCAATATCCGACTATTTTAAATTCCCTCGTTTTCATTCTTTCTTTCTCTTTTCTTTTCTCTTTACTCCTTTCTCATTTTAGAATTCTTTCAATGTGTAGGGTGCAGGTTGTAGGTATTTCTCTGTGTTCTGTGCTTTCTGCAGTGTGGAGGTTGTAGACTAAAGAAAGTAGTAGATGGAACGAGGTCAAAATAATACAGATATTATTATGGAAAATTCTCTACTTTCTCCACTTTCTTTTCTAGGTTCTAGGTTCTAGATTCTATAGTTTCTATGACTACTTTCTCCCTTTCCAATTTTAATAAAATCAAATTGCTTTCTAATTACACCCGCCTCATTTGTTATAATTAAGATGATGATGATGATGATGATGGTGGCAGTGCTTTCTCCGTCCTTTTTCTCCTGTACTTTCATTTCTACTTCAAATTCTATATTCTATACAACACATGCAAAATATTTTACATGCTCTATTCAACCTCTTGTAAACTTGTAACGTTTCAAAGAATTCAAAATTCACCATTCACCAATCTCACCAATTTCAACATGAGCAATCACAATTACCCTAATTACAGATATTATGATGACTCTACTAAAACTGGAATATGATCATAATCATAATCATTTGTTCACCCACTCATATTCAAATTCATATTCATATGGAACATGAGCCTTGACCAGTATGAAGAATCCCTCCTCCTCTGTTTAATAATAATAGTAATTATATTTTATCAAACTCTCTAAAGACACGAGACACGAAATGAGAGTATGATCTCAAATCACTAATCACCAGAACCAGCGGAAAATACCAAGAAAATCTAAAATCTATCATGAATTTGTATAGAGAAAAAAGATGCACACATATTTTATATGGTATTTTACACTGCAGACTGCAGATACTATAAAATATAAAATGGGAGTAAACCAAAACCAAAACTAGAACCAACTACAACAAGCTTTTTCTATTCTCTATATTCGCTATTCGCTATATTTTCCTTAACTAGAGTAAAGTGGAAAAAGGTACAGAGTAGAGTCTGAGAGTAATAAAACAGCATGGAACCAATTCAATGTGAAGAGTCAAGAGTGAAGCGGACAGAGAATAGAAAAAATGAAGATGGAGATGATGATGAAAAAGAAAATGAAGGTTCGTTGGTTCCTGCCCTAGAATTTTTCTTGTCTCTATTCATTTCACAATTCACAATACATAATACATGTATCTCCAATCTTCAATCTTCACAGCGTTCAAGCTAGCCATTAAATTTCCCAAGGAAAGAATCGCTATTCTCTCTATTGTGAAAATCTTCTCCGTTTTCTCCATTTTCTCCATTTTCCATGTAACATGTTTGTTATCTGTTATACTTTGTACTCTGAACTCTGATGATGCTCCACATCTCGGGGGAGACCCGAGAGCAATAGAGTCATACCATAGAGCCATAGAGTAATTCAATAATGTGAGGTGGAATCACCTCACCATCTCAACCAAACCCAACTAAACACTGAGCCTAACTGAACTGACTTGTGAGCCGGAAGGTTCAGGTCGTGGTCGTAGTCACATTCTTAATATCTGTGGAGATTGTAGATTGCAGATGAGAGGAGAACTCACCTCTCCTTTGGAATCCAGTGATGCACATTTATTTCCCTCCTAATGCTCACACAGGGACAAGTTTCATCCTCCTCCTCTTGTTTGTCTTGGCTAATTCATAATTGGCCAAGAGAACACAAGTCAGAGAGAGAGGAAATGATAATGGTCATTGTAATAGTAATACTAACAGTAGCTTATACATTATATATATGATAGTATTTTTCCCTGAAGTTAAAGCCATTCTGAATTGTAATCTATATGTATTAAACATTATACATTACACCGGACCATTTGATTACGCCTGTATTATGTATTAACTACCATGTTGTTTGTATGTTGTGTATTATACCTTGGCGAGGAAGAGGACATTACATTCTGGCGGTTGGACGTGAGGCCACTGATGTTCATGTCGATGTCGGAGGAGCCCCCGAATGTTGTGGCTCCCATGACTACAGTCTGTCAGTACTTCAGTCTCATCCTCCCGACTCTGCACCACCCGTCTCGCCCAATTCACCAGAGTATACCAGTCCGGCTTGCTCGTCGTCTGCTGCAGAATCGCCTCCTGCTGCCTCCGCGGATACGGATAAGTATAAAACTGCTCACTCCCACTCTTGTTACTCATATTACTCACGGGGCGGGAGAGGCTGATGGGGTCCTCGTGGTAGGGTTGAAGGGCATGGGAAAAATCACTGTAGTGCCCCACACCAACACTTGCAGAAATACCAGAAGCAGTTATAGTTCCAGCACCAGTTCCACCACCACCTGGCGGATGGTGAGGAGTACTATAAACGGACACGGGGTATCCAAGGCTACCGTAAGTGGTCATTTGGGCGACGGAGGAGGAGGAGAGGGAGGAGCCTTTCCCACTCAGCGTTTGATTCGGATGCCCATGGCCATGACTTTGATTTTGATTTTGCTGTTGTTGCTGTTGTCGTTGTTGTAGGAGTTGAGCGGGTCCGATTTGAGGGTCGAATAAATGTTGATTTTGAAGCTGGAGCTCCAGGTCGTAGTCAATGTGCTGGAGGACATGATGAGGATTTTGTGACTGTTGTTGTTGTTGTTGCTGCTGCTGTTGGGATTGGTGCGGATGTTGATAAATTTGCTGCTGTTGCTGGTTTTGCGAGTGGTGGTGGTATTGTTGCTGGTGATATTGAGCCGCGAGTTGGGATTGAGTCAGTCTCTGTGATTGTTGGTGTTGGTGTTGGTGTTGTTGGTGTGATGAAGGTACTGATGAGCGAGTGAGTCCGTAGATGGCGTAGGGCCCCGTGGGCCCTGTAGGATTGGGACACAGTTTCATTTGGACCTGTTGATTGTGTTGATAGGCAGCTGCGGAGGTCGGACGAAATGCAGAGGAGGAGGAGACCGCCAGACCTGAGACGGAACTGGCGGGGCGAGAGGCGGGTTGATACATTGCGTTTGGGTTCGGAGTTGAAGGTGGTCCTTGACCTTGACCGTGACCTGGTCCGTGACCTTGACCCTGACCTTGACCTCCTGGATGCCGAGTTGTTGTTCCATAAATCCCATGATAAGTTTGGTCACTATGCTGTTGTTGTTGGTGTTGTTGATGTCCGGGTGCGGGTTGGGTGGGTTGTAATTGTTGTTGTATTTGTTGGTGGGAGAGTTGGTGATGCAGTTGTTGATTATATCGATGAATGTTACTTGGCGGTTGATTTTGATTTGAAGTTTGACTTTGACTTTGTACTTGTTGAGGTTGTGCTTGTTGGGTTTGGCTTTGAGGTTGATTTGGCTGTGGTGGGAGGGGCCGTCTCCTCAGGGGGGTGGTCAATGAAGAGTAAAAAGGGGAGGATGTGGAAGATTGAGGATTTTGTTGTGGATGTTGATGTGATGGCCCAGACTGTTGATGTTGATGCGGATGTTGATGTTGGCTTTGATTCTGTTGTCCACTTGCAGATTTTCCAGAGAGACAAGTGACCATTCCTCCTCCTCCTCCTCCAGCCCCTCCCACTCCTCCCCCTCTTCCACCTCCACTTCCACTTCCGCTGGCTCCAGGAGGACCAGACAAAGGCCTACTAATGGTGTTTGGACGAATATTTGCAGGTGCAGAAGCAGCAGCCGGCTTCTGGAGTCGTGATAATTGTTTTTGTTTCTGGGCTTGGAGTTCAAGTTGGAGTTGGAGCTGGAGTTGGGCGGCTCTCTGCTTCTCCTCCTTCTGCTTGTGGTACAACTGGATCTGCTTGGAGTAGCTCAGGTAGGAAGTGGATTGCTGTTGTTGTAATAACTTGCTATTGTTATTATTACTATTACTTGTATTTGAAATTGTTTGGATTGTTTGGATTGTTTGGACTTTTGATTTTGATAATGGTTTTGGGTTGGACTGGACTGAAAGTGGTCGAGGAATTATAAGACCGGTGGTACTGGGATTTCCAGTGGAATTGAATATTGTGGAGGCTGCACGGAGTTGTTTTTGTTTTAGTTGCTGCAGTTGTAGTTGTTTTTGCTGTTGTTGGTATTGGTATTGTTGTTGTGCCTCCAGTTGATTTTTAACTTTGGTTATTGCCCGGGCTCTTTGAATTTGGCTTTGATTCTGAATTTGACTTTGACTTTGATTCTGTTGGCTTTGGCTCTTGGACTTTGCAGGAGAGGAAGCGGCGGAAGACGAGGGATTAATATTATTTGACTCTTCCCAGGAGGAGAGGACGTCCGTCACGAACGAGTAGAGTTCATGAATTGAATTATAATGTGCTAAATTGGGGCGGCTGTTCACTCCAACTGAGTCCGATTCCACCGATTCAACTGCACTGCTAATACTCTGCTGATTTTTACTTTGACTCGTAAAATGTCCTTGGCTTTGGCTTTGGTTTTGACTGTGACTTTGACTGTGCCTTTGCTTTTGCCGTTTACTCCTGCTCTTACAGTGCTTTGGGTTTTCACTCTTGCTCTCTAATATTTGATTAGACTCGTGATTAAAATTTCGACTTGGGCTATTCCCCACAGAAGAAGAGGCATGTAAAGAGGGTAAAGAGGGTACAGTGGGGAGGGGAGCCTCAGAATGTTCAGACTCAACAACTCCACGTCCAGAGGAGCTCAAGTTTGATTGATTTTGATTATTTTCTCCTGACAATGATTGAGAAGTTGGAGTTTGAGCTGGAACTGGAATTGGGACTGGAGCAGGAGTTACCGTGGATTCTTGGAGCTCTGAATTTTCCCGATTTTCTTCCTCTTCTTTTTCAACTTTCTCGTTTTCGTTTTCGTTTTCGTTGTCGGGTTTGGATTTCTCTTTCTCTTGCTCTTGTACAAGTTCTTCTGGTTCTGTTCCTTCTTCTTCTTCTGTTGGTTCTTCTGTTGGTCCTCGTTCTTGCTCTTTTGGAGGAGGATTTGAATTGGAAATATGATGTGGATTTTGTGGATCCAAATTGAAATCGGGAGTGGAATTCAGGGTCGGATTAGTTGGAGGAGAAGCAGAGGAACTCGCTTCTCCGTTCTTTACAATTTCCGTCCTAGCTGGATCCAGAACTGAAAAGGGATGAGGACTTAATAAATACAAAAGTAACTGTAATAATAATTGCTAATGTGGATCTTGAGATTGAAGTTGAGATTTGGTTTGTTTTTGCTCCTGGTCACGGAAACATTCATCATCCACCGGATACGATGACGACGACGACTCACTCAACTCCGTTAAAGGCTTAAACTTCTTTAGTTTTAGAATTCTAGAATCTAGAATCTAGAATCGGCAGTGGCTCTTCTTTTACAATCTTCCTAAGGCAACAGCTTCAAAATCCTTATCCTCATTTCCAAAAATCCCAGCTTGATGTCTTCTTGAGAGAAGTTTCACTCCTGATTATACACGATTATACACA